>OVBA01003271.1:0-28901 GCA_900406435.1 Lepidium aucheri | reverse complement strand
ACGAGAGTGGGCTGATCTAGCTTATCCCGGTTTAGAGCTCGCTTTATATAGATTGGCGGTGTTGGATCGACAAGTTACCCGCCAATCACCCATTTACTATCCTCTAGATTCATGTTCAATTTCATAGTTCTTTGTATTTGCTATTTCTTGCTCTGTTTTATGATCATTTCTCTGTTTTGAATGTTCTTGCTCTGTTTTTATTTTGTCATCTAGTGTAGTTTGTCCTATTAGCTAGTTTAAGAGCTCACTTGAATATTGGCCTAACTTTATGACAGAATGTTAGGTTATCTGGACTAGAACTAGGTATTAGATGAATTGTTTGCATGCATTCTCTGAGTATTGGTTCGACATCCACTCTACTTTCCACTACCCTATAATGATTTGATAGCTTAGACCGAGACAAAAATCTTGTTATCATGAAGCATATGTGAGTACCAAATTATTCATGGGGATTCAACCTATCTCATAAATCGAGTTGCAGCTAAGGCCATCAAAAACATACACCATACAAAACCTTTTCAATCGAAGAAGCCAAATCTAGGATATCTTTGTAATGTTGGGTGTATTGGCTATGTAAAAATAGAAACACCACATCTAAAGAAGCTAGAAGATAGTTTTGGATCTGAAGCTTATCATCTATATGATCAAATAGAGGCTTATCACATAAGTAATGAAGAAAGTGAGAATGAATCTATTTCAAGACTATGTCTTCCTCGCAGAAGAAAGAGAAGAAATATTATTGTTGAGTTTAAACGATGAACCAAGAAATTTTTAGAAAGCAAAAGAGCTAAATGAATGGATTTTTGCTTGTGAAAATGAGATTCATTCAATAGTCGAAAACCAAAAATGGAATCATGAAGATCTCCCAGAAGTGATTAAGCCAATTGGTCTTAAGTGGGTGTTTAAGATCAAATGAAATGTTGATGGGAGTATTAATAAGTATAAAGCAAGGCTTGCTGCAAAGGGCTATGTTCAAAGACATAGGATACGCTATGAAAAGGTTATATCACCGGTTGCAAGATTATAGATAATTCGGCTATTGATTAATCTCTCGACATCAAATAGATGAGAGATTCATCATCTTGAAGTTAAGACATCATTTATAAATGGATAATTGAAAGAAATTGTTTATGTTACACAACTGGAAGGTTTTGTGGAGATAAGAAGTGAATATAAAGTTCATAAGCTCAAAAAGGGTTTATATGAATTGAACCAAGAGCTTGGAACATTAATATCAATCAAGTTCTCAAAGGACTCAAATTTGAAGGATGTACTAAAGAACCATTGGTATATCGAAAAGAAATGAAGCAATACCTTCTTCTTGTAGTCATTTATGTGGATGATTTGTTTGTCACGGGACAAGCAATAGATGTCTTCAAAGTTTTAGATGAGTGATCTTGGGAAGTTAACATATTATCTTGGAATTGAGGTGTGCCAATATGAAGGACAAATATTGTTAATCAAAAAGAACTATGCCCTTAAGATAATTGAAGAATCGAGAATGGAAGATTGTAACTTAATACAATCAGCAATGGACCCAGGTTTAAAGCTTTTAAGAGTCGAAAGTGAAAAAGAAATTAATGCAACATGATATGGAAAAAAATATTGGTTGTCTACCTTATTTACTACACACAAGGCCGGATCTATCATATTGTGTTGGAATGCTAAGTCGTTATATGTAAAGTTTTAGAGAGTCACAAGTAGTTGCTATGGAACAATGCTTGAGGTACTTGAAAGGTACAACTACTAACGGATTGATATTCACAAGCTCAACCACTCAAGTGCCAAGACTAATAGGTTATAATGGTAGTAGTCACAACGTTGATCCGGATAATAATAAGAGTACAATGGGGCACATGTTCTATTTAGGAGAAAGTATAATCTCATGTTGTTCACAAAAGTAAGAAATCGTTGCTTTGTCTCCATGTGAACCCGAGTGTATGACTGGTATCGAAGCAACTAGACAAGTATATTTGCTTCAACATTTTTTTAGTAATGTCATGGTAAAATCATGTGAACGATTATTTGTTCGAATTGATAACAAGTAAGTAATGGCTCTTACTAAAAATCCTGTTTTTCATGGTAGGAGTAATCATATACTCACCAGATATCATTTCATAAGAAAATGTGTTGAAAATGGTCAAATATATGTGGAATACGTTTTCGAAAATAAGAAAAATGTGGGCATTATAACAAAAGCTTTTGGAAAAATCAAGTTCAAGGAGATCAGAGACTTCATCGGTATTCAAGACCTATGGAAAATCGGCTTCAAGCTTAAGGAGAAAAATATTAGATTAAGCATGAATAAGATAACTAGAGTTGCAAGCTATATAAGTAAATTAGTGGTAAGACTGTAGCTTTTGTTTTTTGGCTGTAGAATAATGGTTGTAGGTTTTTTGGCTATGGCTGTAGATTTGAGTGCTATAGAAATTTTTCAAAGCTAAAATATAAGTGCTCTGGGTTTTTGGCTTTGTAAAGCCAAAAAATTGCTCTACAAAGAAAAATGAGGAAACAATGCTCTAGATTTAGAAATTATATGTAAAGCTTGATTGGTAAAGATTTAGGGCCTGATTGGTAAGAGCTGTAGCTTTGAATTCTTTGTTGTAGGATTTAAGCTACAGGTTTTTTACCTGTAGACTTTTCTGCTGTAGGATTTTATTTTCGTAAAGCTCATAAATTTTGGCTTTCTACCCCCAAAAATATTCCATAAATAAAAAAATTGCTTTCTAAAGCAATGAAAGCCAAAAATAAACGTAAAGCATGATTGCTATAGTTTTAAGGCTTTTGAAATTTTTTTGCTTTCTAAAGCAACCAAAGTCACTATCAATCACACCCTTAGTGCTCTCATAAAAATATGGCTTTAGATAAATTCCAGAGTAAAGCCTGATTGAAAAAAATTAAGTGTTCTAGAAATATTATGGCTCTGCAGAGCTGCTCTAGGATTTACCAATCACGCCCTAGATCAAAGAGTTATATAAATATAAAATGTTTTCCTAATAGAGTTAGGAACTTTTCTAGTTTATTTTGAGGAGATGTCAATATGTGGCATCTTTTAGAGTTTTACTTTTTAGATAATTTTTTAAGTTAATAAAGAGAGTTATTTTTTGTTAAATCTTATTTTAATTAAACAAACTTCTTAAGGACTTGATTCGCGTGGGTCTTTTATGTAGGTTAGTGAGCATTGTCTTCACTCAATCTCGCATTTTTTGCTTCTACATAAGCGAGTTTATGGATGGTTTTGTTAATCTTCCAGTTGGGAAGCGAGATCATGATTTACTTCAGTTGCGGTCATTTCCACCTTGTGTCCCATCACTTCTCGTACTTTTATTGAACCGAACATGCATCCATTGAAGCGAAGAAGCACCAGGCACTCAAACCTTTTATAAAGTCTTTTGCAAGAGAGAATTACGCAAATCTAGAATCCACAGCCCAAGAGGCTTCCGACGACTTGACAATCTGCCAAGGTAACACTCTCTCAAATCCATTGGTAACAAATGCAGAGCTAGAAATGCAGACAGAGCACAAATATGAAATCTTGGCTGGTGCGGAAGAATGCTTCCTGAAACATAAATCAAGGATATACTGGCTCAAAGAAGGAAACTGTAATTCTAAGTTCTTCCAGAGAACCATAAATCAAAGACTTGGTAGCAACAACATTTCTTACATGGAAGATGAAAATGGCTGCAAGATATCTTCTTTGGCTGGCATTCCAAGTTTATGCTCTAATTATTTTGAGCAGTTATTTGGTCAAAGTGATTCTCCCACAAGTTTCGTTCAGGACGACATCTCCAGCCTTCTTGGCTTTAGATGTTCCTTGGAACAGGTTAACATCTTGGCTGCTCCTTTCACGGACTTGGAAATAAAGGATGCTTTCTTCTCATTGCCTTGTAACAAGTCATGCGGACCAGACAAATTCTCAGTTGAATTATTTATGTCGTATTGGGGAATTGTTGGTGGTGAAGTAGTGGCAGCTATCAAAGAATTCTTCAGATCTGGAAAACTACTCAAATCTTGGAACTCTACCACTCTCGTCTTGATCCCTAAATCCCAAACAGCTTCAACTCCTTCCCATTTCAGACCCATTGCTTGTTTAACACGGTTTACAAAGTGATTTTGAAGCTTCTTGCTAGTCGGTTAAAAGCATTATGCCTCATATCATCTCCGACTCTTAGTCGGCTTTCATTCAAGGAAGGCTCTTAGCAGAATATGTTCTCTTAGCAATTGAATTGATCCATGGTTACAACCGCAAACAAATAGCACCTCGAGGTATGTTAAAAGTTAATTTGGAAAAAGCATTTGATTCAGTTAGCTAGGATTTTGTTGCAGCTATTCTACAAGGTATTGGCCTGTCAGCGATTTTTATAAACTGGATAATGGAGTATGTTACAACACCAACCTTCCCTTAAGCAATAAATGGGGCAGTTGGAGGCAGATTCAAAGGGACTGAGACAGAGAGACTCACTTTCTTCCTATCTCTTTGTGTTGGCTATAGAAGTGTTCACAAACCTCCTCCTGTCTTGCTATGAATATATTCACTACCACCCGCGTTTGGATGATCTTAAGCTCACCAATTTAACGTTTGTCGACGATGTCATTATCTTCTTTTATTGTGGTAGCTCGAGCCTTCATGGAATCTGTGAGACTATGGATGATTTTGCAGGCTGGTCCGGACTGAAACTCAGCAACGGAAAATCAAAGCTCATTCTTGGTGGAGTTAGGGACACAGACCTTTGGGTTATTGACTCTTGTGGTTTCTCAAGAAGAAAACTACCTATAGGATATGTAGGGCTTCCCCTAATGCACAAGAGATGTATTGATTATGCTCCGATATAACCAAAATTAAGGAGAAGCAAAGTAATTGGACAGTGAAATGTCTCTCCTATGCTGGCAAATTCCAAATGCTAGCTTCAGCTACAAACGTTTTAGTCATTTTCAGGATCTCTACATTTCGTCTCCCTAAATGCTGTATTTAAGAGATCAAATCACTATGCTCTAGATTTCTTTGGTTTGGTAGAATAGATGCAAAAAGTTCCGCTAAAGTTGCTTGGTCAACATTTTGCTTGCCAAAATCTGAAGGTGGGCTGGGATAAAGAAGAAATGGGGAACGAACACAGTTCTTACTACAAAGTTAATATGGCTGTTTTTGCAAACTGTGGCTCCCTTTAGGTCGCATGGCATAAGCATCACCAAGTAGTGCCTTCAATTTCTGGTTGTTCCCTCTCAATAGGCTGCCAATAAAAGATAGACTCCTAACTTGGGGAATAAATGTTCCTCCAATTTGTTGTCTCTGTAATGCACAACAGGAGAGCAGAGACCACATGTTCTTATTTTGCTATTTCACAAAAGTTGTGTGGAACATGATTATGATAAGACTGAGGAGTGGTTATACAGGTTTTTATTCTTAGAATTACTTTATCCATTGTACAGGTAGTAGTTCAACACAAGCGCCTACTACTCTCAGGCTTATGGTTGCTCATATCGCAACATATACAATTTTGTGACAATGTAACAACATTTTGAATTGTGGGGAGGTTCTACCATCGGATAAGATCTTCAGATTGATTGACAGGGAGACTATTAATACAATTACAGCTAGAAGACATAGGAAGGCCTTTAAAGATCTTATGTGTCACTAATTGTTCTAGGCTAATTGTAGTCAGCTTCTTGTTTTTATTTTTTCTGGCAAGTGTATGATCAGTTAAGCACGGCCTAATTATGGTCTAAGCCGAAAAAGAAAGAAAAATTGGGCAAGACCCAAGTTACAAATGCAATCTAGAGTAAGACCCAATGAAAAACAACAAAGACCCACACATAGAGTCTACCACGAAACTAAGTCCAATGACCCATCATAAATTTAGGCTAACTCATGTAAGGTTCAAGATACCATGCAGGGCGATACCTATATCGCCCACTTGTTCTATGAAACTGGATATGGTATCGCCCACTTGTTCTATGAAACTGGACATGTGTACTCTAAAATTCACACAAGAAATCTAATTGTAACATGTAGAATGACACGTGTAGCCAGAAACAACACATGTATTTTACTTAAGAACTTCAAACCTGCTCAAAATCACCTATAGAAAGGGAACACACGAAGAGGAGAGAGCACAATCAAGAACTTTGAAGAACATAAACGCTTGTGTTAAAGAAGTTACGAATAATCTCAAGAACATATAAGAATATGGAAGGACGACCAATCTAGCTAAGAGAAAAGAAAAAACGTTCGTAAATTGGAATTTTAGATCTCAATACGAAGACTCAACTCAAATATATGAACTCTTGAACATAAATTGACAAACATCTAGAAAAGATAAAATACAATCATCGGCTTAAAAATTTCTTGTGCTGAATCTAGCATTAACAGCAAATAGTTGTTGTATAGGTTATACTATCCGCCTTAGGCTTTTCATTTATGAGATTTGCCTTCTATCAAAAAAAACATGCATCCATTGCTTCTCATACGTAACCAAATGGCTCCAACCTAATTCCTCCAACAGGTTTAATTTATAGAATTTCTTATTCGTTGTCTCGTTCACTTTTTGGACCAAGTCATGAAGTTTTTGATAATCATTATCAATTAAACTTCTATAGTCGTGTGGGTCAGTGATCATCACTTGCAGTTACTTTCGTATTAAACAACACCATTTAAACAGAAATGTTACGTGTTACTTTAGTATTGAAATACGTGGACAGTTCCTCGTCACGCAACATAAATGTTACCTGTTACTTTAGTCTTTTTCTATCACGATCAGTATTAACTTCTCTCTTAAAGTTTTAGCGAGAGAGATATATTTCAAATCAAATTTTAGCAGACGAGATATAAAACTCCAATTTATCTTGTAAATGTTATAAAATAACAATTCAATTATTATATTATTATATTTGTGCACACTAAAATTGAATAGTGAATTTTTTAAGAAAAGAGGAGAGAGAATCTTTTTGTTATTAGCTAAGTTTTTATGTAAAATAAAGGCAATATATATTTATAGTATGTCAACATCGATAAATCTAAGGCGGTAGAAATTAAAATATTAAAATATTCTTTTGGATAATTATCAAATTATAATACTCTCCCTAATTATCCAAATTACGATATATTCCATATTGTCTTTTAAAAATTTTATCATGAAAAAACTTAGTAGGATAAAAAACTATAAAAAAGGAAAAGTATATTAACGTAATCTCCCCCTAAAAAAATCTACACTTTATAAATTTCATAGCTGACGCATCCCGATGTTGTGAACATGTTTTCTGAACGTTGTAGTGGGAAGTGTTTTAGTAAACAGATCAGTTGTATTGTCCATTGAACGAACGTATTGAATATCTACTTCTCAATTCTTCTCGAGTTCTCGTGTGTAAGAGAAAAATCTTGAGGGAATATGTTTCGTTCGGTCGCTCTGGATATAACTTTCTTTGAGTTGGGCAACACAAGTAGCATTGTCTTTAAACACTTTTGTTGGCTCTTTATTTATGACTATTCTGCTTTCTTCTTGTATGTATTGAGTCATGGATCTGAGCCATACACATTCTCTATATGCTTCATGAAGTGAAATCGTTTCTGCATGATTCAAGGAGGTAGCAACTAGAGTTTACTTTTGGGAGCACCAAAAAATTGTATTGTGAATATGCATCCGGTTTGCGATTAGACTTTATGTGGGTTTGATAAATAGCCAGCATCTGCAAAACCAACTAAACTAAAACTAGAATTTCTATTATGAATTAATCTCAAATCAATTGTTCTCCGGAGATAACGAAAGATATGTTTTATCCCATTCCAGTCTGTGCGTGTAGATGACAAGATGTATCTTGCAAGTAGATTACTAGTGAATGCTATTTCTGTTCTAGTGCAATTTGCAAGATACATGAGTCCACCAATAGCGGTCATATAAGGTACTTCAAGTTCCAATACCTCTTCGTTATCTTCACAAGGTCGGAATGGATCTTTATCGATATTAAGTGTTCTATTCACCATTGGAGTACTCAAAAGAGTCATTTTATTCATGTAAAAGTCTTTTAAGATCCTTTTTGTATAATTTGATTGATGTACGAAAATTCTATTCCGAAGATGCTCGATCTGGAGTTCAAGATAGAATTTTGTCTATCCAAGATCTTTAAGTCAAACTCTTTCTTCATATGAGTTCTTGTCTCATCAATTTCTTTTTGTGTTTCAATTATGTTCAAGTCATCAACATATACAGCAACCATCACAAACCCATATATAGATTTCTTAATAAATACATAAGGTATATCAAATCGTTGGTATATTTTTTACTCAATAAAAATATTCGCTTAAGCGATTATACCGCATGCGCTTAATCCGTAAAGTGATCTTTGTAATTTGACTGAACATATTTCTTTTGATTTTGAATTCAATGCTTCATGCATCTTTAACCTTTTTGGGATTTTCATATAAATATATTTCATTATCAACTAATCTTTATAGATAAGCTGTCACAACATCTGTTAGATGCATTTCTAGAATATTAGATGCTGCTAGGCTCATCAAAAATCTGAAGGTAATAACATTCATTACCGGGAAATATGTTTCCTCATAATCAATTCACGGTCTCTAAGAAAAACCTTGGGCAATAAGCCGAGTTTTATACCTTGTTACCTCATTTTTCTCATTTCTTTTTCGAACAAAGACTCATTTATATCCAATGGGCTTAACGTGTTCACGCTATATAACAATAGATCCAAAAACTTTACATTTATTAAGGGAGTTTAATTCAGCTGTTATGGCTATTTTCCACGTCTCCCAATCATGACTTTTCTAACATTCTAATATGGATTTTGGATTGGATCATCAATTTCATTATCAATTTCTTTTGATACAGAAAATGAAGAAAATTCCATAATCATCTTCTATTTCGTTTCTAACCCAAATATTTCCGTTTTTGGCATGTTGATGGATATATCATGGTTTTTTTTATTTTCGTCTTCAGAACTTTTCTCTGTATGATTTGGTTCTTCTGGACCATTTTTATTTGTCTCTCTCAAATTCTTTTCTTTCAGGGATTCTTATCTTTTGATCCCATTGGTCTCTCCCTATTCAACTGAACCTTAGGTTTATTTGCTATATTTCCATTTTTATTCTTCAGGAACAATAACTCTTGAGGGAACATTCACAGCAGGTATATATGATTTAGTCACCCTTTTGTATTGGTAAGCGCATCTGGTATCTGATTTGTCACATTTTGTAAATGCACAATTTTCTGAACTTTTAGTTCACGTTGTTTTGTAGGGGGATTAAAGTGCCACAACGATGGTGTGTACCATGTAATGTCTTTTGGAACCACTCTAGTTCCTCCCCCTAACGCTGGAAATTCATCTTCATCAAAATGATAATCGAGAAAACATGTCATAAATATATCACCAGGTTTTGGTTCCAAATACCCATTACTGGGTGATGTATACCCGATATATATTCCTAATCTCCTTTGTGGTCCCATTTTTGTTCTTTGTGGCGGTGCTATAGAGACATAAACCGCACATCCAAAAACACGAAGATGAGATATATATGGCTTATGACAAGATGTTAATTCTAATGGGGACTATTTATGATACACACTTGTTCTTATTTGAATTAGTGCCGCAACATACAAAATTGCATGACCCCATATTGAAATTGGTAGTCTTGTTCTCATTATTAATGGTCTAGCAATAATCTGTAACCATTTGATTAAAGACTCAGCCATGTTGTTTTGTGTGTGAACATGTGGGACGGGATGTTCAACATCTATTCCCACTGACATATAATAGTCATTGAAGGCTTATGAAGTTAATTCACCACCGTTATCAAGTCTTATTGTATGATCAAGAAATTTTGCTCTTAACCTGATTATTTGGGCAATGAATTTTGTGAAAACCATATTTCGTGTGCTCAATAGACACACATGTGACCATCTTGTATATGCCTCAATTAACACCATAAAATATCTAACTGGCCCGCATTATGGGTGGATAGGTCTACATGTATCACCATGTATTCTTTCTAAGAATATCGAAGTTTCATTTCCAACTTTGGCTAATGATGGCCGAGTTATCAGTTTTCCAAGAGAACAAGCATTACACAAAAATATTTTTGATTGAAAAATCTTTTGGTTTTTCAACGAATGGCCATTTCTGTTTTCCATAATATTTTGAAACATAACTGAACTAGGGTGCCCTAGACGTTCATGTCAGATTTTGAATGTACATGTAAACTTTGGGTATACAGTAACATATGATTCAATCATATTTATTTTTGTGAAATATAGTCCAAAAGATAAAACTGGCAGTTGTTCCAATACACATTTTCCTTAATGAATTGACTGATGTAATGCAAATATATTCAACACTATTTTTATTTATTGTTTCTATGTGATATCCAATTTTGCGGATACCTTTGAAACTCAATAAATTTCTACAGGATTTGAGGGAATATAATGCATTATCTATTCCTAATTTTCTTCCCCTTGGCATTGATAAACAAGCTCTTGTGGAACCTATAATACTCTTTGCATAACCTGATATAGTATTCACACTTCCGGCTTGAATTTTTTATTATAAGGGAGGAAAATTAATTATTATCTTTGTGTATTGTGTGCATTATAGCACTATCTGCCAGACATATATGTCCATCCTTGTTTCCAAATTTCAACATTATATGATATGAAAATATATATAAAAAGATGTGCTAATATCAAATTTTAGATTACAACAGAAACTATTTTACAAAAACTATCTTACAGAAACTATTTTATAAATAAATACAAGATAGTAACAACATATGATTTTCTTTCTTATGCAAGCATAACAAATTATTCATTATATCGTACATTCTTCTTCAGGAAGATTGTAGTCTTTTTGGTTTTCACTAATATCTATAGAATCAACAGCTAAATCAGCTACATCGAAATTGTTATCAGTATCGATATCATCAAGTGAAAGTCCTGCTTCATTTTCAAGAGAAGGTCTGACTTCATTGTCAAAAGAAGGTCCGCTTCATTATTAAAGAAGGGTCCAGCTTCACCATATAGGAAGTTGATTTCCTTTTATTTTTCATTTCTCTTTCGCAGTTCTTGATAAATATGGACAAAATGCTTTGGCGTACGACAGGTACGCGACCACTGTCTTTTCATGCTGCATCTATAGCAACGATTTTTGTGTTGGTTATTATCAACTTTCTGTCCTTTTTACTTTTAATTATTTCTTTCATAATTATTAGGACGAGACATTCTGATTTGTCCACGTCCATTTTCATGACCATATCCTCCTTTTCCACGACCGCAATAATTATTTTGACCGCATCCACGTCCATTATAATTATTATAATTTTTGGATGCAACATTTGCTTCTGGGAAAGGTGTAGACCCAGTTTGATGAGATTGATAGTTTAACATTACGAGCTCATTGTTCTGCTCTGCCACAAGGAAAACTTGCATTAAGTTTGAATACTTCTGGTATTCATTTGCCTGGTACTATCTAGAGAGTTTTCTCGATCATGTGATAGTCAATGATCTTTTCTCCACATAATATTATCCTTGAGCTGATTCCAAATAGTGCAGAATTATATTTGCTGACGCTTTGTAATCTTGGAATCGGAGGTTCAGCTACTCATATTTTGCTTTTGGTAAGATCACGTATTTTTGGTGCCTAAACCTATCTTTGAGTGACTGCCAAAAATATGCAGGATCTTCTTTTGTTATATATTTTTCCATTAAACTATCGTGGATATGGTGCAATAAGAATATTATGGTGTTGGCCTTGGCCTCTTCAGGAGTCTTTTTGGACTTACCAATAGTACAGATTAATCATTTTCCTTTGAAATGTAACTTTACTGCAACTTCCCATCTTATATAATTATGTCCGAATATATCTAGGGAAATGATCTCGAGTTTAGCAAGTTTGACATGATTACTACATAATAAATTTAACTGCCATAAATTTAATTATTAAATTAAAGTAAAATGTAACACAACAACATGTTAATAATTAAACACATAAAATGAAATAAGCACACGGCTACAAAGACATATAGAGTTAAAATAATTAACCAAAAATTCATCCAAAATTCTGCATGAGTGAATCGCCGACAAAAAGTTTGTAAATAGAAGAAAAAAGAATACCGAAACAAAAGATGAAAACCTAACGTATTTTGCATAAAAATGAATCGATTTCTAGAGAAAAAGTTTGAGATGAAGAAAAAATTTTTGAGTGAGGAGTTAAGAAAAAATGAGTTTATATATAGATGAAACAAATTGTATGTAGCCGTTCGGAATAGTTATTAGATCCGTTGAAAATTATATGTGTAATAATTTTAACTTTTTCCATACAGTTAGAATATAACTAGTAATAAATTTATCAAAAATAATATTTGTCAATAATAACATGATTCTCATATTAAAATAACAATAATTTAAAATATATTATCTATCTTCTGGAAAAAAAATTCATTATTTGTTCTTCAGGAACAAATTTATTTTTATTTATTTGTTTTCTCGTCAAATTTATTTTGATTTGTTCTTCTCGAGTAAATTTATTTATTTATTTATTTTACCGTTTTTCACGCACATTTTTGTAAATATCTTCGGGATATTTTATTATTTTATTGTTCTTCCGAAACAATTTGTAAATATCTTCTAGAAAATTAAAGATTTTTATCCGAAGAGACATAGGCTACCATTTGATCATGATCATGAAGGTATAGTCTCTCTAACAATTGATTCGGGAAAGGCACGCCTATCATCCCGAAATAAATATTTAAATATGGTGAATAAATCATCCATATGGCATGTCGGCCATACCGATCAGTTCGGGGTAAATAACACTTATCATCCCCAACAAAAATATGGGGAACGAATCATCCACACGGCATTTTAGCCAATATAACATTATATAAATTAAATTACAATATACAATGGGGATCTAGTCACCTACTATAACAAAGTATAAAAGTAAACTTGACAAAACTTAAATTTTACATTTTCTGATATTGTAGCAGCTCGTGCTAATAACGTCTTATAACATAAAACGTTAAGAAGAGCGAGAGGAGAGCGAATCTCTTTTGTTATTATCTAAGTTCGTATGTCATACAAAATGAAGATAATATATATTTATAGTGTGCCAAGTTCAGTAAATTTAAAGCGGTAGAAATATAAATATTAAAATATTTTTTTGAATAATTATCAATTTATAACCGTAAATTGTTCCAAATTCAGTTTTTTAGAAAGAAAACAATTCGTACAAATTTCAATCTATATCATGTGTAACTCTACTCATATAGTTAGGATAAAAAAGATAATAAACGTGGTTTTGGATTATAAAAGAACTGGTTATGTGTTCATGCGTAATACAACAAGTAAGAAATCCGATTATTTATTTATATTTGACAAATAAAACAAATTGAGTTGTGAAATTATTTGCCAAAAAACCAAAAATAGTTTTTCTCTCGGACTTCAGCTAATTAGTTCTATAGTGACGTCTTTTTTATTGCTCTTTGCCTTTATTCATAACTCTTGTTTTAGATATATCTTTTTCCGTGTTTTTCGGAGAATATTTCAATTATTTTATTATCGCCAGATAGAACGGTGTCTTCATCGTCTTAATAAATCAATGTGATTGACAAGATTTTACTTCCTTAATTGGTTAGCGCGTCGATATTTATCTAGGAAACAAATATTCATTTTTTCTTGATAATCAGCGTGTTAGCACTGACTCAACTCCCTAACTTTGGGCTGTATCTTTGACCTTTTCTATGTTGGATCCTTTCTTTTTGATTGGGCCGTGGTGATTTGGGCCTCACTATCGTTTCTTATTTGAAAGCGGGAGAAAAATGAAGCGATCAAGTTTCCTTTCCTTTTATTTTTTCTCGAAGTTGGAACTTTTCCTATTTTGAAATTGATGGTCAGATCTTATATTACAATAAGATCAACAGTAGACAGAGCTCGCATGTCCTTATAAAGTGTGTAAATTGGTGGCAATTTGGATATTCATGCCGACTGCAACCGTCACTTTATCATACTCTAATACCTTACCTCCCGCCGTTTTCTAAAGGTAATCATTCTCGATTTCCTCTTTGCATGCTTTCTTGATTTTCCTCTCTGCTTTTCCCTTTCTATTTTCCAATTTTTTTGCGTCTACCGATGTCTTCGATTCTTCTCCAACTGTTCTTCACTACTTTCCACGACAATGTCAGGGAATTACTCTCGATAATTTGGAGGTATCTCGCCACAATATCTCTTTGGATCTCAATCTCTTGAGTTCTCCTCTGGAGCATGAATTAGATATGTATGTATGGGCTTCCATTGATTATTTCGACTATTGTGTGTCATATTTTCCGATTCTTGAGTGCATTTTCCTTCTCTTGGGAGAACTCTGTATCACCTTTTGTTGCTCCACCAGCCTTGGTTTTGTTTACCTTGGCAAAGGATAGGGGCATTATATTGAGCCCCTGTTTGTTACTCTCTATTTACCCTTTTACATTGCACAACCGTCAGGGAGACACTTATTCATGTTTGTGCACTTCTCGCCTGTACTGGATCATATGTACTCCAAAGCGCGATAGCAAGTGAAAAGAGAAGGGGTTTTGGTTTCGCAAGTCTCTCGCTACTCTCAGAGAGATTCCTTTTAATATTGTCCTCTCTCAGTAGGGCCAAAAACTTGGTGGGCTTCCTGCGTTTGTTCGTTCTTCCTTCTTTCTTCTCTTTTTTGACTCTTGAAACTAACTATTGTGTGCTTTGCAGTTTCTCATCGGGCAATACACTTTGTGGAGCACAAAGATAATCTCAAAGCTCACGAAGGGCATTTTCTTTTCAGGTTCTTTCTCTATCAAGAGCATCCGCCGTGCTCGTCTCGTTTCCCCTCCGTTCTATTATTCGTAGTAGGTGATTCTTCTTGCTCTCTCTTTTGTTCTCGGCCATTTATGACCGCCGCAAAGGTATTACGTTAACGTTTATTCTTTATTCTGCGGTTTTTCATATGCTCATGATGATTATTATTTTGCTTCATAACGTTCTTCTCGTTCTTTGGGCTCTAGGCACGATCACCTATCTCGTTCATCACGCTCTAAAATTTAGTATGATGAATGTCCCTCTGGTTGAAAGAGGGTCTGTAATTCTCCCCAATCTGAGGGAAATATTGGTGAAGGCGACGAGACTCCTCCTGGGAGGCCCATAATTTGTACTAGGGAGCCAAGAAGGCTCGTGTTGATCTTGAGCATCATGAGAAGTGGCTTTTAGAAGCTACTGAGTCGCCTGCTGCTGGTGTTCATTCTTTGGAGGCTTTTTGCAGCTTAATTATCTCCGAGGATTTTCATGTCTCGTTTGTTTCTCTCATAGTGAAGGAGGTTCACTTCCCAGAGGCCATGTCCGATCTTGGCTTGGTATGTCTTTTTGTTACTTTTTCTCTAGCGATATATCTTCAATCACGAGATATTTCTTACTTTTCTTCCTTCTTAGGTTGCCAGGACCATTGCCTATTTCATGGGATGGTATGAATCTCGTGATCTCTCTTCTCCTTCCTTGGTTTGGTATGTCTGCCCTTCAGATGACCTCGTTGCTTCTTTGGCCCAAATGACTGAAAATGTTGAAAAGCTAGAGGAGGAGCTGAGACAAATTAAATGACGGCGAGGTGTAATTCTTTCGTCAAAAAGTGGCTATTCTGGAGAAGAACAGTGGTCTCTTCGAAGGAAAAGGAGAATAAAAAGGCCTTGAACATCGCTCGCGCTCAAGTGGTGAAGCAGTATTGGGAGCCTTGGAAAAAGTTAAGGAAATCTTTTACCATAAAATTGAAGAGCTTGAGTATGCTAAAGCTCTCGCGGTCATGGTGAGGATGTTACTGAAGACGACATAGATGACATGAGGTAGTGGTGTGTGGCTACTCACGCTTCCTTAAAGGTGACAAAGGCCTCGATCTTGATATTTATGACTTGGGTGTCGACGCTTCTTTAGAAAGTCTGGCGGGGTATGTGCCCTGAGGCATTAACTCTCCGATTCGAAGAATTAGTTAGGGATTTTTAACATTTCCTTTTTGCACATTTTAGAAGTGCTATAAATTTTGGTGTTCTGGTTGGTTTTTGTTGAACTTGGTTATTTTTGTTTTTTGACATGAATTTATGATTTGTTATTTTACTTTTGATCTTGATTCCTTTTATCTGACAAATAGTTGGATGTGGGTTGAGCGTGTTCTTGACTTCATGTTATCATTTGGCGCGTGCTCTTTTATGATATTTTGGCTTGTTTGTTTGGCCTTTATCTGTGCCTCTTATTTGTTTGTCCGCTTTTTATCTGTTTTCTGTTTTTTGGCCTGTTCATTTTACTTGGGCCCTTTTCTTTTTATTCGGCCTAATTGTTTGATCAAGCATTTTCTTGTTTTGATCTTCTTGCTTTTTCTTTGGGTCTACGTTGGCTACTTGATTTTTGGTGGGAGTTTTGGCATCCCTTCATTTTCCTTCTTAAGATTGACGTCATCCATGACGATTCAGATTTCTTTTTTCAACGGTTAAAGTCATGAGATCCCAAAGATTTTATATTTACTCGTCCCTTTGATTCGATGTCTCCATAATCATCTTTTAAAGGTACATTTTTTCTCCTCCTCGATCTTTTTTTTCATTTTTGATTTTTCACAGTTTATATTTTTATGAGTGGTTCCGAGAACAATTTTATTACTCTGGAATATTCTATTGCTGATTCTCTTTCTCCGCAGGAGTCTCATAGTTCTCCTCTTTCTCTTTAGGAATCTTCTTCTCTAATCCAAAACAACACTTTTAGGTCTTTTTGGTGTGCTACTCCAGTGGTTGAAAAGGCTTTTTTGTTTAACGGGTCTAAGCACTCCTCGGCTCGCAAGAATCATAGACCAAGGTTGCCAAGGGGCAAGTTAAATGTAGGTGGTCCCCAACCTTAGTCTGTTTTAACTAATGCTTGTGTCTTTGCCATCTTCTTCGAGAAGTGTTCTCTCTTTTCCTACTTCTACTTATTTTGCTTTGTTTTCTAGGTGGTTCGGGTTTTCCTTTGTCCCAATTCTGTCATTCTTTTGATCGGGTTATGCTGGGTTTGTACTTGCGTGCTGTTGAGGACGAATTGCTTTTACATATGAGAATCTCCTTTCAATTTTGGTTGGTGCTTCTGCTTCCTCCCCTATTATTGTGGAGACAAGTTTGTTTCTTGCTTTTGATAGTTTGGATTGGTGCGATTCTGATTTTGCTTGATATACATATATTTTCTTTGCAGGTTCTTCCTCCGAGAGTGTTAGTTGGACTTCTTTGCTTCACCGAGAGATTTGTTCTAAGCGTACTTGTGATATACTTTTCTCCATGATTGTTAGGGACGATGTGCCCTCCCCACCGAGCTCACCTTTAGAGAACTTGCTTTTTCAAAGAACACCATCGGGCTATCTCTGTCTTTTCTTCATGCTGTCAAGGGTGTTCGTATTGAGGCGGTTCGTAGCAGTGTGCCTTTGGCGGTTTCTAAGGCTTATCGTGTGATCCGGGGGATTGACGTCTCCCTTCTTACTGTCGATCAGATGAGGTTTCGAGAGGCTTATGTGGGGGTGGTTGTGAGCTAAATTCCAGTTTGGTCCGTCTCTTTTCTTTAGGGAAAGCCTTTTTAGTTAGTTGTATGTAAAGTCCCGATGTTTTGCTTCCTTGGTGAGAAGTTAGAACTCAACACTAATACTCGGGCTTAGTTTGAGTCTACTCAAACAAAACTTCTATACAGTAAGGAGTCTCTATGTGGTCTTGAATATAAGGTCGCGAGTCTTGAAGAATCCTTTAAGAGGTAGTCTCTTGTTGCTGGGAATGGGGAGCTTGTTGCTGAGGCCTAGCGGAGGAACGCGCTTTTCCTTGAGTGTTTTGCTGCTTTTAGAGAGAAGATGGATTTACTCTCACGGTGTGATGAGTGTGAATCCAGGTTTCACCAATGTGTGAACAACATTCACCTTATCAAGTGGATTCAGGCCGGTGAGATAGTTCTTGATGAGAAATGCGCCAACCTCATGACTCTTGCAATGGAGGTGGAGGCTCATCTCAAGGAGCTGGAAAATACTGACTTAGTTTTTGAGACTATGTTGGAAGTGCTAGAGGGTCGATTTCTTCTTCTTCTTCTAGTTGGCTGGCGATCTCTGAATTTTTTTTGTACATCGATAGATTCGTTTGTTACTTGATACGAACCCGAGCAGCAAGAAGGAAGAAGGAGAGGAGCATGAGACTGAGGAGGAGTTAGAAGAGGAACTTGAAGCTGAAGAGAAGATTGGATATGATCATGTAGCTGTTAAGACAATGAAGATGCCAACCGGACCAATCACTAGAGCTAAAGCTAAGCAACTCAATCAATTGGTGGCTATAATGTTGAAGCATAATCAAGAAGCAGACTCACAAGTCCACAGTGACTTGGTTTCGATTCAGCCTTGTGAAGAGGTATAAATGGGCTCGTGGCCCATTAGTACACTTTTTCCTTCACTTGTCTTTTGTCCCATTGGGTTTTGGCAAGTAAGGTTTTAATGAGGCTTTTGGGTCAGAAATGAACAAGAGAACCCATTTATACTTATATCTATTTAAGGCCAATTTAAGTTTTAGGCCTTTTACTTTTACAACAACCCTAACTATTTAAAGACTTGAAAACTCTCTTTCAACTCAACTATTTTCTATTTTCATCCAACTCTGTCTAGATAGTTCATAGTTGGAAAAACCAACTTGTTCATCCTTTTGGTTGGAAAATCCAACAAAGGAAGAACTCAGCTGTTCATAAGAATCCGAGATCTCTTGAAATGAAGCTATTTGATCCACCTATTTCTCAGAAATTACCTTCAGATTCATTTAACTCCTCACTCGTTTCTCTTCACTCGCTCGTCAGATCGGGCTGAAACTCTACCAGCAAACTAATCTGCTTCCATTCTCTGCACTCATAAGTTTTTGGCCAAATCGGAGCTCAGTTTACCACTCAACTAGAGCATCTTGGTCGAGTTTAACTTTGAAGCTTCTATAAGTTAACCTTTTGACTTCTCAACTTCGGCAACTCAATCCTTACACCCAGGAGGGGTGTATCATATGGTATCAGAGCGAGATCTGAAAGTTGAGTCACTTAATCCTTAGATATACTTGTTTTAAGTTCACATTTCTGTAGATCTACAGTAGAAAATTAAAACAGAAAGTTGAATCTTCATATTCTCTGTCTGGAAACTTGTTTGAACTTGCTGAAATGATTAGATCAAGTTAGTGATTGTGTGACTTCCTCTCTAGATCTGTAATATTTGAATATTCTGGGTGCTAAATCAAGATAACAAGGCTTAGATCTCAAATAATTTAAAGTGAATTTTGGGTTTGATCTAACCTTTCTTCTACATATTTGATGGAATATGAATCTCCATTGTTGTGTTGCAGAAGTTGTCCTCATTAATTACAAATATGGAAACTTGAGTTGCATTTACTACCTCGTGGGAATGTCTTTATTATTGTCTAGATACTTTCTTAGACACATAAATGTATATTTAAACTGTTCATTTGACTTGGTAAAGTTAGAATTTAAATTTTTACTACAAATTCTGTAGAATCCTTTTAATGGGTTTGTGTCTTCAATTACTTCAGGAACCATGGGAGACGATGTAGAGGCAAGCAACACAGCCAACAACAAGCTCTTAATTGAAGTTATGACTGCAAATTTTCTGCTCTACAAGATGATCTTAAGCCATCCTCTGATGTTGAACATAATAGAAGTGACACAGAACATCAATCTGATAGAAGAAATACAACCAAAGAAAATCGGCATGAGCATGATGATGAGGAAGCTGTGGACTACTATGGACATAGTAGTGATCGTTAACATTGTAGCAAAAGAAGCTAGTGGCAACAACATGCAGTAGCAGATCAGAGAACTAACAACCTTAATGCTCTCAAGCTTAAAATTCCACCATTACATGGTAAGAATGATCCTCATGTATATTTGAAGTGGGAAAAGAAGATTGAGCTAGTGTTTGAATGCTAATATTATATAGAGGAGAGTAATGTGAAGCTAGCCGCCACTAAATTTTATGATTATGCTTTCAGTTGGTGGGATCAGCTAGTCACAACTAGAAGGCACAATGGTGAACTCCCAATAAGAAGTTGGAGGCGTATGAAGGCTCTATTAAGGAAACAATTTGTTCTAAGCCATTACAATCGAGAGCTGCATCAAAGGCTGAGGAGACTAACTCAAGGTAGCAAGTCTATGGATGACTACTTTCAGAAATGGAAAATTGATGCGAGCTGATATCTCATAAGATAGAGAAGCCACTATGGCAAGATTACTGGGAGGACTGAATAGAGAAACTCAAGATCAAGTTAAGATGCAACATTATGCAGACCTTGAGGAAATGCTACACAAAGCCACTCTTATGGAGTAGCAGTTTGGAATGAGAGGTAAAACAAGGTCTGGGTTTGGTAATCAGCAAAGTGCAAAGTCTGAGTATAAAAGAGATGATAAGCCTCATTTTCAGAAAATTTTCAAGCCATGTAATGTGGGCAAAGAGGTTGCCACCACGAGAAGGGAAAGAGGTTGCAGAATCGGTTGTCAAACCAAGAGGAGCTTGATCCATAGATGTCACTTTTTAAGCCATGGTTGTGGTCATTATGCCAATGAATGCTCCAACACTCGAGTGATGATTTTCTGGATAATGGTGAATATGTATCATCTGATGAGGAGGATGAATCTATGGAAGAAAGTCAAGAATTTCCCATCCAAGGACATATCATAATTGGTAGAAGAACTCTCAGCTTGCAGTCTAAACCCATAGAAGAAGAGCAAAGGGAGAACTTGTTCCACACAAGATGCTTAGTACATCGTAAAGTGTGAAGCCTTATCATCGATAGAGGTAGCTGCACCAATTTTGCTAGTGAAACAATGGTCAAGAAGCTCGACTTGAAGATACAACATCATCCACAAACATATAACTTGAAGTGGATAAATGAGAAAGGTGAAATGAGGGTGAAGGATCAGGTGTTAGTTCCACTCTCTATTGGCAAGCACAAGGGTAAAATACTATGTTATGTGTTACCTATGGAAGCAGGCCACATACTTCTTGGGCGTCCTTGGTAGTCTGATCGCAAAGCAACCCATGATGAATTCACCAATAGCCATTCTTTTGTGTTCAAAAGAAGGAAAACAACTCTGGTTCCCTTAACTCCTAACGAGATTTGTCAAGACCAGCTGCAGCTCAAGAACAATTAGGTTACAAGTAGAAAGATGTCTAACTTCCTAGCTTAACATAGTGAAGTCAAGAGTGCTACAACTATAGATAAATATATTCTCTTCTTTGCTTATAAGGAGTCACTTAGCACTATGACTGACCTAACACTGGTCTCACCGAGAACTTTTGTAGGATTATAGGGATGTATTTCTAGAAGATGAGCATACGGGTTTGCCACCTCTTAGAGGAATAGAACATCAAGTCAACTTTTTGCCTGGTTTTACACTTCCCAAATGCCCAGCTTATAGAACCAACCCTATGGAAACCAAGGAACTCTAACGCCTGTTGGATGAGCTGATGAGTAAAGGGTTTATTCGTGAGATTATGAGTCCTTGTGATGTGCCTGTATTGCTTGTGCCAAAGAAGGATGGTTCTTGGTGCATGTGTGTGGATTTCAGAGTTATAAACAAGCTAACGGTTAAGTATCGTCATCTGATTCCTAGACTTGATGATATGCTTGATGAATTGCATGGTTCTAATGTCTTTTCTAAGATTGATATGAAAAGTGGTTATCATCAGATTAGGATGAAGGAAAGAGATGAATGGAAAATGGCTTTTAAAACTACGCATGGTCTCTACAAGTGGGTGGTTATGCCATTGGTCTTACTAATGCACCAAGTACTTTCATGAGATTGATGAATTATGTTCTTAGAAGTTATATTGGTGTCTTTGTGGTAGTTTACTTTGATGTCATTTTGATCTATAGTAAGAGCAGGACTAAGCATTCTCAACATGTTTCTCTTGTGTTAGAGGTGCTTAGGAATGAGAGGTTGTTTGGTAATCTTAAGAAGTGTTTTTTTGTACAGATAACCTTGTCTTTTTAGGCGTGGTTAGTGCATGATGTATTAAGGTTAATGAAGAGAAGGTTAAAGCAATCAGAGATTGGCCAAGTCCGACCACAGTTGGGGAAGTTCGCAGCTTCCATGGAATTGCTGGATTTTATCGTCGATTTGTTAAGGATTTTAGCACACTTGCAGCACCACTTACAAAATTTATCAAGAAGGAGGTTGGATTTAAATGGGAACAAGCACATGAGCAAGCCTATCAGACCTTAAATAAGCTTATTAATGCACCAACTCTCATCTTTCCTGATTTTACTAAAACTTTTGAGATTAAGTGTGATGTTTCACGGATAGGAATTGGGGTTGTTCTTATGCAAGATAGGAAGTCAATTGTATATTTTTTTGAGAAGCTGAGTGGATCAACCTTGAACTATCCAATCTATGATAAGGAGCTCTATGTTTTGGTCAGATCACTTCAACAATGGCAACACTATCTATGGCCAAAGGAGTTCGTTATCCATACATATCACCAATCATTGAAGCACCTAAGAGGACAGAAAAAGCTTGATAAGAAGCATGTTCAATAGGTAGAGTTCATTGAGACTTTTCCTTATGTCATTAAGTACAAACAAGGAAAGTAGAATGTGGTAGCTTATGCTCTTTCTCGAAGATATACTTTACTTTCCGCTTTGGAAACTATATTTCTTGGGTTTGATCACCTAAAGGATCTGTATGCAGACAATAGTGAGTTCAAGGAGACCTTTACTCTTAGGAGGATGTTTGCTTGGGGCAAATATTTTCAGCGTGATGATTTTCTATTCTTTAATAATGGTCTTTGTATTCCTAATGGTTATGTTCGAGATATTTTTGTCAGGGAAGCTCATGGAGAAGGTCTGATACGTCACTTTGGCTATGTTAAGACAAGGTGGTGGCAAAACATTTCTATTGGCCACATCTCAAACGTGATGTTGAGAGAATATGTTCTTGATGTGCAACTTGCAAACAGGCCAAATCTAAGGTTCAACCAAGTGTTTTGTATACACATGTACCCATTCCTCTCATCCTTTGACTGACATTTCGATGGATTTCATAGTAGGATTGCCTAGAACTGGAACTAAAAAGGATTCTATCTTTATAGTAGTAGACAGATTTTCTAAGATGGTTCATTTCATTGCTTTCCATAAGACTAATGATGCATCTCATATAGCTACTTTGTTCTTTAAGGAGAATGTTAGACTTCATGGCATGCCTAAGACCATTGTATGTGACAGAAACACTAAGTTTCTTAGCCATTTTTGGAGAATTGTTTGGTCGAAATTAGGAACTAAGCTAGTGTTCTCAACTACATGTCACCCTCAGATTGATGGCCAAACTGAGGTATTTAATAAGATTTTAGGTACTCTTCTACGTGCATTTATTAAAAAAAACATCCGCACTTGGGAAGAATACTTAGCACATGTCTAGTTTGTATATAATCATGCTATTCATTCTGCATCTAAATACTCACCTATTGAGATTGTCAATGGCTTTAATCTTTTGTCTCCTTTGGATTTAACTCCTCTATCTTTGAGTGAAAGAGTCAGCTTAGATGGAAAAAAGAAGGCTGAGCTTGTCAAACAGATACATGCAAATGCTCATGAGAACATAGAAAAGAGAACTGAGCAATATGCTAATAAAGCCAACAAAAGATGGCACCAAGTTGTGTTTAAAGAAGGTGATCAGGTCTGGTTGCACTTGCGCAAAGAAAGATTTCCAGCTGAGAGGAAGTTCATACTAATGCCCAGAATTGATGGACCATTCACAGTCACCAAGAAGATCAATGACCACGCTTATCAATTCGATTTCCAAGGTAAGTATGATTTTATTTCCAACTTAAATGTGTCTGACTTGATCCACATTGTTGCTGATGATCTAGATTTAAGGATAATTTCTTTTAAGATGGAGGGAATGATACGACCCTAAGCAACAACAAGGAAGAATGAGAGCAGCACGAGATTGAGGAGGAGTTAGGAGAGGAACTCGAGGCTGAAGAGAAGACTAGAGATGATAGTGGAGCTGTTAAGACAATGGAGATTCCAACTGTACCAATGACCATAGCTAAGGCTAAGCAATTCACAAAATCACAATGCTTTGGTTTCAATTCAGGCTTGTGAAGAGACATAAATGGGCTTGTGACCCATTAGTACTCTTTTTCCTTCACTTGTCTTTTGTCTCATTGGATTTTGGCAATTAATGTTTTAATGAGGCTTTTAGGTCACAAATGACTAAGATACCTTATTTATACTTATACATATATATATTAGGCCAATTTATGTTTTAGGCCTTTTACTTTTGCAGCAACCCTAGCTATTTAAAGACTTGTAAACTCTCTCTTTCTACTCAATTATCTTATATTTTCATCTAACTCTTTGTAGATAGTTCATAGTTGGGAAAATCAACTGGTTCATCCTTTTCGTTTGAAAATTCATCAAAGGAAGAACTCGGTTGTTCATGAGAATCCCAGATCTCTTGAACTGAAACTATTCCATCCACTTATTTCCCATAAATTACCTTCATATTCTATTTAATTCTGCACTCATTTCTCTTCACTCGCTTGTTAGGTCGGGCTGACCAGCAAACTAATCAACTTCCTATCTCTGTGCTCATAAGTTTTCAGCCAAATATGAGCTCATTCGCCCACTAAACTAGAGCAACTTCGTCAAGTTCAACTTTGAAGCCTTTATGATTTGACTTCTCAACTTCCCAACTTTGGCAACTTGATCCTTACACCCAGAAGGGATGTATCATTACTATTGGTTGACTTAATTAACTCTTGATCCTTTTGTAATGTGCTTTTGCGTGTTGTCTTTGATGCTTTTCTTTGCCTTTTGGCTTTATATATATTTTTATTAAGATATAACTGGACTCATTTAAAGTGAGCTGCCTATGTACCCTGAAGAGATCATGTCTTAAATGTAGTTCGATTTATTACATGTTTACTTTATGCCAATTATATCGGAGTCAGTCTATTTTTCCTTTAGGGATAATATTTATGAGGTGAACCTTATTCCAAGTGTTTATTACAGGCTTTATTGTTTCCGTCTTTTCCAGTCGGTAAACCCTATTTCCTCTGACTTGTGTAAACACAACGGTCCTCCCCAGTTTGCTCAGAGTTTCCCGGCATTAAGTTCCCTTGTATTGCCATAGACCTTCCTGAGTACGAGCTCCCCTTCCTCGAACCTTCTTTCCTTAATCTTGGAGTTGTATTGTCTCGCGTTGATCTACTGGTAGTTCTGCATTCTTACCATCATGAGGTTTCTTCTTTCATGTGTGAAGTCCAAGTTGTCTTCTAGCATCTCGTTGTTGAGGAATTTGTTGTTGTGGTTGAGAGCCCTTTGCTTTGAACTAGGATTGCTGGTGCCATTGCCTTGATGCCGAAAGAAAGGGAAAATGGTGTTTCTCCTATATAATTATGCAGCGTGGTCATGTAAGTCCATAGGACGACTAGTAGCTTTTCGGCCCAGTTTGACTTCTCTGAGTCTAATCGATTTTTGAGGTTGTTGAGAATTATCTTGTTGGTTGTCTCCTTTTGTCTGATGGCCTGGGGGTACCTTGGCGTTTATTTTGTTAGCCTTATTGCCTGTTCTTCGCATAGTGCTCTGACGGGTCTTGACGCTAGATTTTTTTGTGTTGGTAAAATTTCATTCGAGAGTCAGTGTCTGCATATAATGTTCTTCCATAAGAAGGTCTTTACAATCTCTCTGATGATCTGTGAGTAGGACTCTACCTCCACCCGTTTGGTTAAGTAATCCGTGATGATAAGTACAAACTTATGTCAATGTATTCTGGATGGCTCCATTAGCTCGATGATATCCATCACACATCGCATGAAAGGGAAGGGAATGAATGCTAAAGTCAGAGCTTATGTTGGTTGGTGCACGGATAGAGGGTGTCGCTGGCACTTATCACATCGTTAAGAGTATTCCTCACTTTCACCTATCATCATTGGTCAATAATATCCTTCTCTTTTTTATCCTGATAGCTTGTGCTCGTCCCTCGGAGTGGCTTCCACATGATCCTTCATGGATTTCAGCCAGTAGTGTTTTGGCATCATCAATGCTTGCACATCATAAGTACGGGCTGATGAAGATGCGCTTGTATAGTTAGTCTTCAATCATGCAGTACCTTGTGCTCTGAATTTCGATTTTTTGTACTTGCCACTGATCTTCAATATTGTCATGTGCTGGATGTATTCTATGATCAGCTCCCCGGAGTCTGGTGCCAAAGTTCATGGAATTATTGGGGTGGACTAATTACTTACTTCTTTGCGTTGTTCTAGGATAGGTATCAGTGCATCGTCACGCTGGATGTTGGGTTTCTCTTTGAATTCCACTACTATCACTCTTCTCACAATTGGCTCCGATGTTGATGCTAGTGCGGCTAAAGAATCTACCGCAGTAATTTCTCTGCACGTATCTTCGTCAGTTTGAAGCTGTTGAATTTGGTCGTGAGCTCTTTTTCTAATTGGAGAAAACTCTCCATCCTTCTTTCGTGGCATATTCTCTGCTATATTGACTGCTAATTGAGAGTCTGTTTAACCGTGAAGTGATTTTATCCCTAGACTTAAGGCGAGTTCCATGCCTGATATGAGGGCTTCGTACTCTGCTTCATTGTTTGAGGCATTGTATTACAAGCAGAATGATTGCTCCAATATTTGTCCTGCTGGGAGGTTAGTCATATACCGACCTGTTTTAGATGACGGGCCATCATCATGAACCTTCCAAAGTGACAGCATACTAGCAAGTTGTTTTTGGGTTACGCTAGTTCGGCTACAAAATCAGCAAGGACATGAACTTCATCACCATCTTGGGCTTGAACTCAATGTTGTGCTTGTCCCACTCGATTGCCCACTTGGCTAACCATCCGGACTGGCTTCGACAGTGTGGAATACAACGTAATGGGTGCTCAATGACTTATGACTTAGGAAGTAAGGCCAGAATTTTTGTGCAGCATTCACTATTGCCAACGCTAGTTTCTCCATGGCGGTGTACCAAGTTTCTGGTTATACTAAAGATTTGCTGATGTAATATATTTGCTTTTGTTCTCCATGCTCCTCTCGGACTAATACTGTGCTGACTGCGGCGTTTGACACCAGCACGTATAGGTAAAGCGTCTTAGCATTTTCTAATCTTTCCAAGATTGGTGGATTGGCTAAACAAGCCTTGAGCTGGCTTAGCGCTTCCTGGCATTCCTCGTTCCATTCAAAAATTTTGTTTGATTTGAGTAGTTTGTAGAAAAGGAGGCACTTGTCAGTTGATCTAGAAATGAAGTGATTTAGTGTTGTGATCCTTCTAGTGAGCCATTGAACCTCCTTGGGTGTTGATGCTAGTGCGCTTATTTGCTTTGGGTTGCTTTTATTCCTCATTTTGTGACTAAGTATCCTAGAAATTCTCATGATGTCACGCTGAAGGAGCATTTCGCCGGGTTGAGTTTTGTCCTATACTTATTCAAGATTTTGAAGAATTTGGTGAGTTGTGTTACATGGTCTTGTAGTTGGGTTGATTTGACAAGTACGTCATCAATGTATACTTCCATTGTTTGCCCTAGCTATGCTTCGAACATCGTGTTCATGACTCGCTGGTATGCTGCTCCCGCAGTCTTCTGTCTGAATGGCATGACTTTGTAGCAGTATCTCCCCCTACCAATTATGAATGATGTTTTCTTCTAGTCTTTGGGATGCAAATGTATTTAGTTGTATCCTATGAAGGCTTCCATTAAAGACAATACCTTATACCCGGCTATAGCTTCCACTAGTATGTCGATATATGGGAGCAAAAAACTGTCCTTTAGGCATGCCTTGTTGAGGTATGTAAAATCTCCACAAACCTTCCATTTGCCATTCTTTTTATTGACCACTACTAGATTTGCCAACCAGTTTGGGTACTTGACTTCTCGTATTGATCCAAGCTACAAAAGTTATTGTACTTCATCATTCACCGTATTTGCATGTTCTGGTCCTAGATTCCTTTGTTTCAGTTTTATCGGCTTGAAGGTTAAGTCCACATTATGTTCATGCGCGGTTATTAATGCATTCATTCCCGTCATTGAGGATGTCGACCATGTGAAACTGTTTATGTTCTTGATAAAGAATTTAGTCAATGCCTTCTTGACCTCTGGGTCGAGGTCTCATCCTATCAAGATTTGTTTCTCGGATCATTTCATTTGCGGTGAGTCTCACTTTTCTGCTCGAACGAGGCCTCAAGTTGTAGTAATTACAATGTGGGACTTACTTTGGAAAGCGTGGAATTGTCTCTGTAACATCACCTCGCTATTTTTTGACTCCCTCTTATCATGTCGTCCCTTCTATGCATTGGGAATTTGACGCACTAGTGGTAGGTAGAGGCCACCGCCTTCATCAAGTATAGCCATGGTAATCCCAGAGTTGCGTTAAAGGGCACTTCCTTTTGGACCACTATGAAGATGACTAGTTTTCTCACCCTGCATGCTACCACAACAAGCCTGATTGTTCCCATTTAAATGGTTTTCTCTCTTGCAAGGCTGGTGAGCAGGGTTAGTATGCCTTCGAGTTCATTATCTTTGAATACCATTCGTTGGAATGCGTCATAGAACAGTAAGTGTACAGAATTTCCAGTGCAAAGTCTCCAACATCCAGTTGAATCACGAGGGCATCATTGTGGTGTGGTTCAGGCCTTCTGCATCCTCTACCATGAGGGTAATGTCAACGTGGAATTCCTGAGTAGCTCTCGGGTGGTCCGCCCTCTGCTGATATATTTTGATCGTGCTTATTAAATCTTGGTAGAGCTGGGAGCCTCCTTGGATGAATGTGATAACAAGGTTTTTGGCCTAAGTGATCAAATCATTGAAGCTTGGTGGTAAGTAAGTGGATGTTGAACCAATACTCAGTAGTTACTTGCAATC
>OVBA01003270.1:0-28906 GCA_900406435.1 Lepidium aucheri | reverse complement strand
TCAGTTGAGAGAGAGTTTGAACCGAGAGAGAGAGATTATGAAGAGAGAGATATTATTTTCTCTTGGTTTAGAATGAGTTACATTATATTCTATATATACACATGATCTGCTAGGGTTTTACATAAAGAAATGAATAAAATAATGTATACACACTAAAGGGATCTCGTGACTCTTCTATAAGAGGAAAGATTCGGCTGTCATTGATCCCAAGGATAAGAGTGACTGCACATAACGGGTATCTCTTTCTTCCTAAGTCCACACGTGACTTTGAATGGCTCCCAACGGTTGGATAAGGCTGAGGAGAGAGTGTGTTTGGCTACACACATTATTTTGAATAAATCCTTGTGGTTGGATACACACAACCTTATTCCACCATTGGTTACGTGTGAGGCTTGCTTGCAGATCAAGTAGAGCTTCCTTGACCCACACTTAACCTATTTATCTCAATACCAAGGTGATTGTGTACACAGATCATTCAACCTTGAAGTATTTAATGAAAAAGAAGGATGTAAAACCAAGGTTGTTGAGATATTGCTACAAGAATTTGATGTGCAAATCATTGATAAGAAGGGCATAGAGAATGGGGTTGCAGATCATCTTTCGAGACTGCTCATTGATGAGGATATACCAATTGATGACTCTTTTAGAGAAGAGCATGTTCTATTCTTTCAAGAAGATTAAGCGACCAACGTGATGGTGAAGGAGATAGCTGTCACAGAAAAGTTAAAGGAAAATGGTCCTTGGTATGCAGAGTTTGTGAATTATCTTTCTTGTGAAGCAGAACCAATAAATCTTGATGGGTATGATAGGAAGAAGTTCTTCAAAGAGATGAGTCGATACTATTTGGATGAGCCTTACTTCTATAGGCAATGCAAGGATAGATTGTTTCGACGATGCAACCCGGAAGAAGAAGTTCAAGGAATTCTTTTTCATTGCCATAGCTTTAGTTATGGAGGACATCTTTCTACCTTCAAAACAGTCACAAGGGTGTTACAAGCTAAATTTTGGTGGCCAACCATGTTCCACGACGCTCAAGAGTTCATTTCCAAGTGTGATGATTGTCAACGCCAAAGGAACATTGGAAGAAAACAAGAGATGCCTCAGAATTTCATATTAAGGTTGAAGATTTTGATGTTTGGGGTATAAACTTCATGGGACCGTTTCCTTCTTCTCATGAAAATTTCTACATTTTGGTTATTGTGGACTATGTGTCTAAATGGGTAGAGGCTATTGCTAGTCCTACTAATGATGCCAAGGTAGTGGTTAAACTGTTCAAGACAATCATATTTCCAAGGTTTGGCGTACCAAGAGTTGTGATAAGTGATGAAGGTAGTCACTTTATCAACAAGGATTTTGAGAGCCTCATAACGAAGTATGGTGTTAAGCACAAGGTGGCTACTCCCTATCACCCAAAAAATTCAGGGCAATTGGAGGTTTCTAATAGCCAAATCAAGAAAATCTTGAGGAAGACAGCACAAAAGGCACCAAAGGATTGGTCTAGGAAGTTGGATGACGCTCTATGGGCTTACCAGACAGCATTTAATATGCCATTGGGACTACATCTTTCAACATGTTGTATGGGAAAGCTTGTCATCTTCATGTTGAACTTGAGTATAAGGCCATCTGGGCTATTAAATATTTGAACTTTGATCTCAAATCAGCATCTGAAAGACTCTTGATTCAGTAGGAAGATTACATGACGTTTGTTGTGATGCGTATGAGAGCTCCAAAATCTATAAGGAGAAAGCCAAGACTATTCATGACAAGAAGATAGTGAGGAAAGACTTATGTGGTCCTTTAGATACTCCATCTTGGAGTGGTCAAAAGTATTTTATCACCTTTATTGATGATTACTCATGTTATGAGTACACTTATATACTGCATGAAAAGTCTATCTTAGTAGACATCGTAAAAGTATTCATGGACGAGGGAGAAAGGCAATCAGAAAGCAAAGTGAAAATTGCGAGATCTGATAGAGGTGGTGAGTATTATGGGAAATTTAATGAAAATGGACAATGTCCTGGTCTATTTGCAAGTTTCTTGAAAGTAGAGGAATTTGTGCACAACACACAATACACGGTACTCTTCAGCAGAATGGTGTATCTAAAAGGTGGAATCGTACCTTAATTGATATGGTTAGGAGTATGTTAAGTAATTGCTTGTTACCCCTTTCATTGTGGATATATGCATTAAAGACTATAACATGTGTGCTAAATTGGGTTCCTAGTAAGGAAATTCCTAAGACGCCTTATGAACAGTGGATTTGGAGGAAACCTAGCTTAAGACACTTGCATGTATAGGGTTGTCCAGCAAAAGTAAAGCCATATTATCCACATGAAAAGAAACTTGTTTCTAGGATTGTCAATAGAGTATTCACAGGATATTCTAATAAATCAAAGGGGTATGTATTTTACTGTCTAGACTATAGTACGACAATAATTGAAACCGGGAATACTAGATTCATTGAGAATGGACAAACTAGTGGGAGTGGTGAACCAAGAAAGATGAACATTAAAGAGGTTATGCTTGAAATTCCCTCACCAATTGTTGCACCTAAAGTTGTTGTTCCTATTGTGGTACTACATTCAAATGACAAATTAGAACAAGACGATAATGTACCAATCCCACTAGATGAGGATGTAGTCAATGAAATTATCAAAATTTAAGAAGAGGTTAGTGTACCACAAGAATCTTTAAGGAGATCCGTAAGGGTTAAAAGATCTACCATACCAGATGACTATGTGGTTTACGTTATTAAAAATAAATGTAATTTAAGCCTTGATAAAGACCTGGACACATTCCTAAAAAGCTATTGAAAGTGGTTAAATGCCGCGAAAGAGGACATAACGTTTGGGATTTAGTAGAGTTGCTCGATGGTCTAAAAACCATGGGTTCCAAATGGGACTTTAAGACTAAAAGCGACTTAAAAGGTAATATTGAATAGTACAAGGCTCACCTTGTTGCAAAAGATTTCACCTAGAAAAACAACACTAATTATAAAGAGACCCTCTCTCTAGTATCCAAGAAGGATTCTCTAATAATTTTTCTAAGATTGGTGGCTCATTAGGATTTAGAGCTTCACCAAATGAATGTGAAAAACACTTTTCTTAATGAAGAGTTTGAGGAGGAAGTTTATGTGTACCAACCTGAAGGTTTTGAGAACATAGAACATATGGTGTGTAAGCTGAAAAAATCAACATATGGACTGAAACAAGCTTCCAGACAATGGTATGTAATGTTCAACGATACCATTACATAATATGGAATTGTAGAAATCATCGTTGATTGGTATATCTACATAAAGGTCAGTGGGAGCAGATTTGTGATTTTGGCCTTGTATGTTGATGACATATTGCTTGCTGCAAATGACATGGCCATGCTGCATGATTGAAAGAAATATCTCTCGAAGAACTTTGATATGGAAGATATGGGTGAGGTATCCTATGTGATCGAAATAAAAATAATTTGAGATAGATCACAAGGAATGTTAAGTTTGTCTCAGAAAGGATACATCAATAAAATCTTAGAGAGATATAGAATGGAAAATTGCTTAGCTAGGAAAGGCTCTTATTTAGAAATGGACAAGTTCAGTAAAATGCAATGTCCTAGAAATGAACTTGAGCATTAAGAAATGGAAAGAATTCCTTATGTATCAGTGGTTGGGAGTTTAAACTATGTTCACACATGTACTCACCAAATATTAGCTTTGCAATGAGTATGTGAGTCGATATCAAAGTATTCTCGAAATAGACCACTGAAAAGCTGCAAAGAAAGTTCTTAGATACTTGTAAGGCACCATAGATTTCATGCTTACATATAGGAGGTCTGATGACCTTGAGGTCATCAGATATTCAGATTCTGTTTATGCTGAATGCGTCGATGGCAGAAATCAACGTTCTCTAATTGTTCCTATTAGCTAGATGAGCAATATCTTGGAAGAGTGGAAAACAGACTGTTATTGCTACTTCCACTATGGAAGCCGAATTTGTTGCATGTTTTGAGGCCACAATTCAATTATTATGGCTGTAGAAGTTTATCTTAGGACTTGGAATTGTTGACAGCATAGCCAAGCCATTGAGAATTTACTGTGACAATTCTGCAGAAGTCTTCTATTCTAAAAACGACAAGAACTTGAAAGGTGTTAAGCACATGGAGTTAAAGTAATTGTCTGTGAAAGAGGAAGTACAGAAAAATGAAGTTTTATTTGAGCATATAAGGACAGATATGATGGTAGCAGATCCGTTGACTTTGGAATTACCATCTAACTCGTTCATTGTTCATGTAGAACGTATGGGTGTTATAGGTAAGACTTTGCTTTTCTAAATGTAATATATATTCTCGTTATGTTTATGAAACTATGAATTTTCAATTAAGGTAAAGTTTCAGTTTTATTTGACATGTTATCATCAAATTATATGTATACAATTTTGTTTATAGATAACATTTAAATTTGAAATTCACACTTTTTTCTCAATATTAAAGAAAAAATTTAAAATTAGAATTGGTTTGTGATACATGGAAGGAAACTTTTCGTATCTTCCGGGTACAACAGTAATTGGGTAAAAGGTCAGGAATTAGAAGTCACATTCAAGCCTCTGTTAACCACCAATCGTAAATGGCAATAAAACAATCCGGAGGAGTCCATGGTCTCTCATTTGGCTTTGGGATATGAATCTCAATGTTCCTCAAAGCTGGGCACACCCTAAATACATTCTTTAATATCTTGGGAGTAAATAGAGTAGGGTGAACGTCAAGAGTATCATGCCATCTCTGTAGTATCTAAAGTTCCCTTGCGGAGACAATTGTGATCGATAAAACATGAGAAAAAGCTCTAGTAACTTTGATATCCTTACCAGCATCTTCTAAAGTATTCAGCTCAGCATCAGAGTTTTTTGCTGAGATTCTTTCAGATTGACTTTCTACATGATCAGTGTAACCCGAGACAGATGGAGTAGTAGTCTCATCAGAACTAGAACTAGATTCCGGTTCAATTTTGTTTTTCCTCATCTTGTCATTAATAACTTAAAACAGCAAAGACAATAAAATAAAGGCGTCTCGGCAAAAGGGAAGAAGAGAGAGAGAGTAGAGAGAGAACTTACCTTTGTAGAATTTGTGGAGAGTGAAAGTAAATTATGAAGGAAAGGGTGCAGTATTTATAGAGATTTACCATAAGCCAAATTATCCTTTCATGATGACCTACAAGTAGCCTGTCAAACCGCGAAAGAGACCAATGACAAAATGACACATGGACTGAAGATTCCAGAAGCAGGTCATCTTTTTGACTCGGAAATTTCAAGATAATTTTCCCAAGTCTGGGGGGATCAATTTTTGAAAGTAGATCTAAGATCCTACTCCTACTTTGGTCCAAAAACACCAAGTGATATTGAGCCCACTAAGTCATGAACTCGGCAAAAGACTAAGATAACATCTCAATCATTCAGTTTAAACTCGGAAGTAGTCCTTCTCGACAATTTGTCATATCTCAGAATAAGAGAAATTCAGCTGACACATCATTAAGAAGAAAAATGGAAATATTCCTTCTGCGATGAAATATATCCAAAAATCTCGTGAAGATCTTCTACATAACTTCAAATATAAACAAAAATGTAATAACTCCATTTTTGATCTATTCGTAACCGTCTCTACAAGGAGCCCAAGGCTTCAAAATTTACCTACAAGCAATATAGAGAAACTCAACAATTCAATCTTCAATCACTTCTTCTTGTTTCCAACTTGGTTCAGAGCTGAGTTACAGGTTTGTTCAAGTTGCTCTCGAGGCGGTTTGTTGACTCGCCTCGCATGTGCGTTGATTGCACTGTCGTTTTTGGACATTGTTGTTATGGTTTTCTCCCTGCTTCCTTCTGCGTTAAAAAATCCTTTGATGTATTCCCCACAAACGGTGCCAATTATTTGAGTAGGATCTAACACAAAGGTTCTAGATGCAACTCGTTAATTCAAGAGGGGAAATTAAACAGGAGGAGTCTCACCGATGGAAGTAGCAAAACAAAGGAACAACAGACATCTCAACCGAATTGATGCAGAACTATAGCACATGGAGTCATTCACCTACCTATGCACACAAACAGGCCTCCCGTAGAAATACTCGCCAATGTGCAAAGGAACATGTTCGGTGAAACGCTAAGTTCGCAATTAACTATTATGAGGCCAAAACATGCTCCCACACCACAACCCGTATTGGCAACTCTAGATGTTGTAAGCACCTTAAGCATGATGAACGAAATGCAGTCATAACTCCATCAAACAACAAGCTCGACACCTAAAATCAGACAAATTTTAGCCTAACCTCGAAACTCACCATTCTCACAGAGGTTGAGAAGGATCTTGATAAATCTCAGACCGAGAATCCGCTGTGCGTTATACAATGGAACAACATATCCATTGGAATTTCTGAGTGCCTTCAACATCATGATGACACGTACAAATTACCACCGAGATTAGGAGGACGGCCCATATTGTCAACTTTTCATAGAAAGCTTGAACGGGAACGCACTTGTGTGGTTCACAAAGTTACAAACAAGGTAATATGAAAGCTTCAACCAGTTAGCCAAATCGTTCATGAAGCAGTATGCTATATTTGTCATTCAGGGCACTTCAGCAGCAGAACTACGCTCCTTGAGGCAAGGACACGCGAAACTTTAAAATTGTATCTTGGTCGTTTTAGGATAATCATGAAAACATGGTAATTGAAGCCTTACAAACTAGGATGGTTAGTGATGAAGCGCTAAAAAGAGATCTCTTCATAAATCGGCCAATTACAGTGTCATACGCTTTGTGCAGATAAGCAAGGAATGCCGAGTACATTGAAGAACAACAAATTATGGCTAAGACTAATAAGATGTAAAAGGTTATTGAGGTAAAAGAATATAAGGAAGAATACCAGGAGCTGAGACAACACTTCAAGAAAGGGAAAGGACGAATGGCTACAACTTTCTAAGTCGGAGAGACCGGAAGCCCAACCAAAAACCATGGGATAAAACATGGAACAACACTTACAACAAAACTGAGTATTCTGCCTCCCAAAACTTAGTTAGATATCCAACTTCAAAATGTAAACAGCTGCAAGAACTTCTCGCTGAAAAATTTAGAAAAGGGGAGGTGAACGTATTTGAAGAAGAAACACGGCTTTTCCGAATGCAAAAACGGAAAGAAACAAAGTTACAAGATGCAGCTAATAAATCGGAAAATTAATAGGATGATTCGACTAAAAAACCAAAACGAGTAAAGAATGAGATCAAGGTTCCTGAACTGAGACCCGCAAGAGCATACATCAGCTTAGATAAAAGATGTTTTTGTGGTTTCTCATATCAAATCATTGAGTGAGGTAAGTGAAGGAGAAATGTCGAACCAATACTCAGAATGGCTTACTAGCAACCTATCTATGACTACGTCCTAGTTCAAGCAAATCTAAACATTCTGTCACAATCCTAGATCATAAATAAACTAAGCCAACAAATGAGCATAAAGGAAAAAATAAGCTACAAGACAAAACTAAACCAGAACAATAAACTGAAAAACAGAGAACCTACTATAAAACAGAGTGCTATTCAAAGTAGGATTTTAAGCAAATGAGAAAGGAGGATCTAGAGGATTAGGAGGTTGATCGGCGATGAACTCGGCAATCAACCTCGTCAAATTTCTTTTGAGCGATCTCTAGAATAGGAAATGGGTTAGATCAACCCACTCTCGTGGAGGAGATCTCGATCCAAATCACCTGATCCATTTGGCTCTCACTGTGATCTCACCGATTCGGATGCATAAAGCTTGGCCCAATTTTTTCTAATGGCCGATTCGCATACTAGATCTCTTTTCGGCAGATTAAACCATCTCTAGTAAGGATGGGGGCTTTCATCTCCGTTAGCACTAGCTTCCGGTCATGACCCAAATCAGATCTCAGCTGATCAGGAAGAGATAAGCCTTACGCACATCCTTACTAGAAAAGATCGGTGTTATCAATCAGCTAGTTAGGCGAGGGAATCATTGATTTACCTCCGATCTCTCTATCCTTAAGATCCAAATGGATCCACTCTCTCTTCATTTTGAGAGGGATGAGGAATGGATAGATTCCAATAGCATAACCAAAGAAGAAAAACTAAGATTCAAAAATAAAGAAGTACAGCAAGCAATCATCAACTAATTCATTCCATAATCAATCATTAAAATGTAAAACAAACCTTAGAGTCAAGCTTAAAATGACAATAGCATAAAGATAGAGTTTTTTTGACTAAACAACAGATGATGAAATAAGAGTCATTAGAGGGATATTTATAGGATCATTCTCATAACTCTAATGGTTATACCGACCTAAGTCGGTTAACCAGGCGGTCTGTGAAGCTTCTNCTTGTGCGAGCTTGAACTACGAGGAACGCTTCATGTCTTTGTCCTCATGGTTTCCGTCTGAGTTGTTGCTCCGAGTATGATCCTTGATGTGGAAAGAGATAAGTCCTTATTCTGCACCGGTCTTCCCTTGCGATAGATGGGTTGAGGCAAGTCCTTGAGGTGGCCTTCGTTGGGGTTCTTCTGATCTTTCTCGCATATGAGCTTCGAGGTTGAGGTCTGAGGGTTACACGATTCTTCTTGATTTCTGCTCCTTTAGGCATTCCAGCAGTTGCTCCAATGATCATTAGCTCCATTTTAGCTTCTTTTCTGCTCTTTTTACCTGAGTAAACTCCAAATACAAATACAAAAGTGAAAAACAAGCCTAAATGGTTCTAAGATTAAGGAAAATCTATCTAGGTGAATGCAAAATGACCTAAAATAAGACTCTAACAACACCAAAAATCACACACATCAAGCTTCATCATGGGAGGATTACAATCGTGTGATGATACAATAAGGTCGATCAAAAAGCATGAGCGGAAAGTTGTAGCTGCGGTCAACCTCAAACCGATGAATCCAAGAGAAAAGTTAAAATTAGTCAATGTAGAAGTAGTCTTCACATCAGAAGATTTGGAAGGTGTAAGTTTTCCGCATAACGATCCACTTGTCGGTAGAGCCCAAGTTGCCGACTATGATGTATCTTGGTTTCTTATCGACACATTTGATAAAATGGCACTTTTAGAGGCCAAACTCAAGCTATTGGATATAACCCTAATTGCCTTTGGTGGAAGTTAAATTCATTCCTTATGCACTGTCAAGTTGCCAATTTGCATAGCAGGAATCACAGTAGATCAAGCTATTGATAAACCTCTAATTTACAATATCATTCTAGGAACTCCATGGATACACTCGATGAAAATTATCTCGTCAAGCTATGATTAATGTTTAATGATTCCAGTCGATAAGGGAATCTATACTCTACGAGGTAATGAGAAGATGTCTAGAACATGTTTCATCTCCGAATCGAAGCTCCGCAACAAAAACTTGTATGATAACAACATCTATCAGTGGGAAAGCTATCTTGGAATCTCCCATCCCACAAAAGCTAGATCCACCAACAGTAGAACTCGTAAACATCAAATTTACTGACTCGGCAAAGTGTGTCAGTATCGGTTTAAACTTAGACAAGACTATCCAAGAAAAACTAATTCGGCTCCTAGAAGAATATGTCGGGACCTTCGTTTGGTCCGTGAAGGACATGCCTGAGATTGATCCAAGGATATGAAGTCACAAGCTGAATTTTGATCTAACGTACAAGCCAATTAAGCAGAAAAGAAGAAAATTGGGTCCATGTCATAGTTGCAAAGAAAAACGATAAATAGAGAGCATGGGTCAATTTTAACGACTTGAACACATAGTGCCCCAAAGATAGCTTCCTTTTACTAAACATTGACCGGATCATCGAACCAACAACAGACAATGAACTTCTCTCTTTCCTGGATGCATTCTCAGGATACAATAAGATACAGATGCACTCCGATGACAGAGAAAAAAATTCATTTATCACTGAGCGAGGAACATATTGTAACAAAGTTATGCCATTCGGCTTGAAGAATGCAGGTGCAACATACCAATGTCTTGTCAAGATGTTCACTGATCAATCGGTCAAACAATGAAAGAGTATATTGACGACATGTTGGTCAAATCATGAAAGACCACAAACCGTGTGGATCACTTAGCTCGGTGCTTCAAGACATTAAACAAATACCAGATGAAAGTCAACCCAGCTAAGTGCACTTTTGGGTTGACGTCATGTGAGTTGCTCAGTTACGTTGTTACCCAAAAGGGAATCAAGGCAAATCCGAAACAGATCAAGGCGGTGCAGAAGTTTCCTTCCCCAAAGAGTAAACGAGAAGTTCAACTACCTATGGAGCAAATTGTTGCACTGAACTGATTCATCTCTGGGTCAACAGACAGATGTCTTCCCTTTTATCAACTATCGCGGGGAAACAAGAATTTCAAGTGAGACAAAGAATGTGAGAATGCTTTCTCAGAGTTGAAGAAGTATTTATCAACCACCCCAATCCTAGCCAAACCGAATAAGGCGAACCACTGTACTTATATATTTCGGTCTCGACCTCGGCAGTAAGCAGCGTCTTGGCCAGAGACGAACGTGGAATTCAACATCATATCTTCTCTATTAGCAAATCTCTTGATGGAGCAAAATCTTGATATCCGTCTACCCAGAAGCTAGCCTTAGAATTTGTTGTGTCGGCAAGAAACTTGAGACCAAATTTTCAATCTCAAACGATCATCGTTCTCACTAATCATCCACTTCAAACGATATTGCACAGCCCCCCCCCCACTAGTCAGGGAGATGGACTAAGTGGGATATTGAATATGAAATCGAGTATAAAGGAAGAACCAATGCTAAGTCGCAAGTTTTGGCAGACTTTTTGATTGAACTAGCCCTCGAGTTAGAATGAGTGGAATCAGACGAGACTTTACAGATTTGGAAACTCTTTGTCGATGGATCATCTTCATAGCATGGATATGAAGTCGGAATTCTGTTTGGAAGTCCAACTAAGGAAATTTTTGAGCAATCATTCCGCCTAGCTTTCCCAGCATCAAACAACAAAGCCGAGTACAAAGCGTTAATTGTCGAGATAGGATTTGCAAAAGAAATTGGAGCAACTCATATCAAATGGTATTGTGATTCATAGCTTGTAATGCAAGAAACACATGAAGGAGCTGGAGGCAACCACTCGGGTGGAAAAACTTTGGTGAAGAAAATCGGAATCCTCAGATACTATTGATCGACTATGGTACAAGATTGCTAAAAGTATGCTGCAAAGTGCGATAAGTGTCAACGACATGACCTTCTGATTCACGCACCGGACAAAGAGCTAAAGTCTTCCATAATGCATTATCCATTCATGATATAGGCAATAAACATAGTCGGACCTTTATCATTATCTCGGTAGAAACGATTTATGCTCATAATGACCGATACTTCACTAAGTTGTTTGAAGCATAAACTTATTCTCAAATCAAGGAAAAAGATGTCATGAAGTTCATTTTGAAAAACATCATATGTCTTCATTGTTTATCGTACAAAATCATCATAGATAATAGATCGCAGTTCATCTCGGCAAAATTTCTGTGAAAAATGGAACATACGACTAAGAAGGTCAACACCACGTAACCTGCAAAGTAATGGATAGACAAAGCAACATAAAAACAGATTTTTGATGGAATCAAAAAGCACCTCGAGGAGAAAAAGTGTAACTTGGCTGACAAGTCAGAAGGGGTACTCTGGACACACCGAACGAATCCGAGAAGCTCAACAGGTCAACCCCCTTCTCTTTATCTCATGGAATGAAGCATTACCTCCCGCCAAAGTAAGTGTGCTGACTTTACGTAGAGTGCAACTTCCAACAAGCAGACTGGTAACCAACAAAAACAAAAGGATGAGATGAAAAAATCTATGAGTCCACATTGATACACGCGTCCTTTTCATGCTCTCCATCATCAACTTTTTGAAAAACAACATCATCATTTGAACCAATTTCATTGAAATCTCGGAGCGAAACAACAACGAGTTCAAAATCCTTTATACTAACCTGAGGGTGATCCTTAGTCCCAATCATTACAATCTTGTTGGGGTCAACCCAAGAAGATAGTGTTTCTCCCAAAGCCAAAGCTAGTTCACCCAAACTTGAAAACTCCACAATTTCAAAAACCAGGACAGACAAGCCCTCCAGAAGCAAAGCCAAGACGACATCCTTCTCAACAACGCCCTTGGCTTCATCTAGATGCTTAGTTACGTAATTAACCTAAGTTGAGAGAATCTCCATCTTCCTCCTTACGAAGGCCTGAAGCATGTTGTTGGAACCACCATATTGGGCATATGAAAGACGGGCAGCCAGACTAGTCTCAAAATCTTTGAACCTTGCTGTAATCTTCTCAAATCAGCCAGACAGTTGATGTGATAATTCTTGATAACCTCTCAGATTTTTTCCGAGACAACAGCATCATGAAAACAAGAGTTGAATTACCTTTATCTCGTCCAAACTAGTCTGAAGGGAAGAGATAGGAGTGTTTGCCTTCTCATCTACTTTAAAAGTCAAACACTGATCGTCTTCAGCAGCCTCTAAAGAGTCCTTCAAAGCAAAATCTCCTCTGCTTGCTTGAGGGACCTTTCTTGTTCTGCGGTCAACCCGGCTTGCACCTTATTGAGTTTTTGTTCTGCCTTATACAAAGAAGTTTTAGCCTCAATAGCCTCAAGGTGGGATTGGTCAGCACGCACTACCAGGTGAGTCAGCTTCCAAGTATTGGCATCAGCAGAAGCACGGGATCTCTCACGTTTAAAGAGAATAAAGTTCATCTGGGCAATGAGCTGGAAATAGGAAGCTTACGTTAAAAACTCGGAATAAAACAAAAAGGAGTAAAATAATTACCGAGTCAAACCTTGAACATGGTCACGATCGTTTTCTTGTAATCTTTTCTATTCATCATCTGGTTAGGAGGAAGGTGTTCTTTTAATGTGTTCATATTGTGGTACATCAAGTCAGCACAAGCTGTCTTGAAAGAAGTAATAGGAGATACTTAGCAAAAATAGTAGTCAAGTTGAAGTCACCAACAGCTTTTCCTTTTATTGACCAAGGGCATCTAAGAGAAAAGACTTTCCGAACCCTTAGCTTTAGTGGCCTACTTCTTTGCAACCTCCAGAGGTTTAGAGTGACTTAATATCACCAAACAATGACTGATCAACTCATCTTTCAAGCACAAGGAGTAAAATAATTACCGAGTCAAACCTTGAACATGGTCACGGCCGTTTCCTCGTACTCTTTTCTATTCAACATCCGGTCAGGAGGAGGGAGTTCTCCTAACGTGTTCATGATGTGGGGCATCAGGTCAGCACAAGCCATCTCGAAAGAAGTGATAGGAGATACTGAGCAAAACTTGTAGTGAAGCTGAAGTCTCTAACAACTTTTCCTTTTTTGACCATGGGCATCTTAGAGAAAAGACTTTCCGGACCCTTACATTTAGTGTCCCCCTTCTTTGCAACCTCCAGAGCTGTAGAGCGACCTGATATCACCGAACAACGACTGATCAACTCGTCGCTCAAGTGCTTAGCAAAAGAGATCTCAGAAGGCCTACGTGGTTGTTTTGGATCAGGTTAAATCTTCTTCATCTCGGACTTCTTCTTGGACAAGTATGAGACCTTAGTCGAGGCATCTATGATCTCGACAATCTTTTTCTTCGAAGACAGGAATCCCTGGAACCCTTAACAACTTTTGTTCCAAGGTCAACCACAACCATATGAGCAGACTTTAACATTGAGACCCTCTAACTCGGTCTCGGTAGTGTCATCAATTTGGATTGGTAGGACGAGACAAAGCTTTGTCTAACATGGCATCAAGGCCACTCATAGTGTCGGGCATCTGAAAATTGCCGACTTCCATTGTATCTTGAATAATTCCTATGAAAAACATCATTTAAAATCTATGATATACGAAGAATAAGAATAACCGATAAGAACTACCTCTTCAAAGCCAAGAAGTTGTTCTTTCAAGAAGACCGACTGGTAGTCTCTTCCAACTTATTCAGGTAACTCCAAGAAGCTTTTCTACCAGGTCTTGACGTTGGCAATAAGAGGTCTTCTCGTTAGATGGCTTACTGAAATAAAGCAAATTACAATGGTTAATAAGTTTATAAGTCGGAAAGTGAGTATAATAAAAATACAGAGACGCCTAGGAATCGACCGGCTTACTTTGCCAAAGCAATTTCAAAACCTAGTTAACCACTAGAAAAAAGGCGCTCATAAGGACGAGCAAAAAAAGTAACGTTGCTTCCAATTTGTTACTTTGGACGTGACTCCGTCAAGAAAGCGGAGGTCTTGTTTTGCTTTCACGAAAAAAGTCTAGTTCAAAGGTTTATTTGTGTAGAAGATCATCATAACTTCAAAAAAATTGAGTTGAAATCTCAACTCTAGATTCACTCCCCATAATCAAAGCGCCAAGAATGTTCATTATATTTGAAGACCCGAGTTGGGACATCGCAATATTCCAGACAAAGCAGTAATTGGGTAAAAATATTGGGAATTGTAAACCACATTCGAGCCTCCGTGAAACACCAATCAAAATGGCAAGAAAACCATTCCGACGAGTCCATGGTCTCTTATCCAGCTTTGGGATTTGAATCTCGATGTTCCTCAAAGCCGGGCACATCCTAAAGACTTTCTCTAATTTCTTGGGAGTAATTAAAGTAGGGCAAACATCGAGAGTATCATGTCATCTCTACAGTATCTCAAGTTTCCTTGTCGAGCCAGTTGTGACCGATAAAACACGAGAAGAAGCTCGAGGCTGAGTGACTCTAGTGGATACTTCGATATCTTTACCAGCATCTTCTAAAGCATTCACCTTGGCATCACAGTTTTTTGTTGAGATCCTTTCATCTTCACTTTTTTACATGATCAGTGTAACCAGAGACAAAATGAGTAGTATCATCCAAACTGGAACTAGATTGCGATTCAATTTTGTTTTTCCTCATCTCCTCGTTAGTAACTTAAAACAGCAAAGAAAAAAAAATAAAGGCGTCTCGGCAAGAAGGAAGAAGACAGAGAGGGAGAGTTGAGAGATAAGTTACCTTTGTGGAAATCTGAAGCGAGTGAAAGTAAATTATGAAGGAAGTCATGCGGTATTTATAGAGATATACCGGAAGCCGAATTGTCCTGTCATGATGACCTACGAGTAGCTTTTCCAATCGCAAAAGAGACCAATTACAGAGAGATATGTGGACCAAAGTTTCCAGAAGTAGGTCATTTCTTTTACTCAAAAATTCCAAGATAATTTTCTGAGTCTGGAAAACAATTGTTGGAGGTGGATCCAAGATCTTACTTCAGTCTACAAAAAAAAGTGATATTGAGCCCACTAATTCATGAACTCGGGAAAAAGACTAAGATAGCTCTCAATCATTCAGTTTTAACTCCTAAGAAGTTCTTTCGGCAATTCATTATATCTCATAATAAGAAAAATTCGCGTGACATGTTATCAAAAAAAAATTGAAATATTCCTTTTCCGACATGGAATATTTCTGAAATTCCCTAAAGATCTTATAGATAACTTCAAATCTAAACAGAAATGAAATATTTATATTTTTGATCAATTCGTACCATGATAGATCGGTTTTGGTTTCAAGATTAGAATTTGGGTCCATTGATAACATTTCCTTATCTTATTAAAATAACTGTTTATTATATATACATATATAAATATATATTAAATGGTGAAATGTGTATCTTATATATTAAAGCGAGAGACATTTTCATTTTTGGCAATGTTATAAAATATAGGATAAAATTAAATTAAATTTCATAACTACCCTTAAAAATAGGATTAAAATTTATTATGTTATGAATATATATTCAAAATTGATAAAAATTTAATTAAGAAATTCTAAAAAAAACTAAAATTTAACAAAAACATATAGGTTAAAATTTTGATTATTGATTCAGTTTCGCTTTAAGTTAGGATTCGATTTTCTGTGTAAATAAATTTAGGACACATTCTGGGGTTTGTTAGGTTCGGTTCATCTAATTTGGTATTTTGATTATTTAGATTATAGATTTATTCAAATATTTTTAAGTTTTGGATAGAGCTTGGTTTGGTATATGTCGAGTTTGGTTTAGTTTTTTTTTAAAAATTTTTTAAAAAAAAATTAATAGAAAAACTCTAATATTTGGTTCTTGATTTGATTTCGGTTCGAGTTTTAGTTCGGATTTTTGGATACACAAATTTAGAACACACTTGGACACTTTGTCTGATTCGGTTCTTTTTAATTTAGATCGATTTCGGTTTAGATTTCAAGCCTCTAAAACAATATCTTAAAAAATATTCTAAAATATCAATACAGATCTAAAAATCTAAATAAATCTAATTTTAAAAAAAATCAAAACAAATAAATTTTGTATTATAATGCGGGTATAATCTTAGTATATATAGAAAGGATAAGTCTTAATGGTGTGAGAGATTTACACAAAACGTTTACATGCATATGATTCATCTCATTTCTGTATGACACCTCATGCAAAATAAATGATAAGACTTGATGGAGAAGTAATAAAGGATCAGAACAAAAGAAAACAGACATTATAAAAGCTCACTCTCTCTCACTCCTCATATGTTACGTTCTCTGACAAAACAAAATAAAAGAGAAAGAGATCTTATTTTCCATCAAATAATTAAGGTTTAGAGGTCAAAGGAAAGGAAGGAGAACATCAATTCACTCTTCATAACATAAAAGCAATGGATCAAAGTTAGTTGTCTAATTAATGGTTGAATTGAAATAATTTGGAATCTTGGGATTTAGATTTTAGTAATATAAATCATAAAAGTTAAAACTTATACTTGGTATCGGAGTCAATTTCAAATTTGTTTGATTTACCATGTTAGTTATTAAGAAACTGATCGTATTGGTCTTGACACAAGTATTGCGTTGTTAAAAGTTGATGATAGTATTGTTAAGTTGACGGCATCGTTATTATGATAACATCGTTAAGTTTTTTTTTTTCAGCAAACGGGAAAATGCCCCATTAATCTATTTATTCATAATCCAAAAAACTTAAACACAAACATTCCTCACATAAGAGATTCCATTAGAATCAACAGTAAAAACTAGAGGACAAAAGTATCAAAATAATGATAACCTAATGGCAAATAAAAAGCAAGGTTAGCTAATGCGTCCGCAAGACAGTTTGCTTCCTTGTAAATATGTGAAATTCGGATTATCTAGTCCGTATTGATGAAACCATAAAGCAGACGTACTAGAAAGGACAATGGATGAGAATCTCCAATTCCCATTGTCAAGAAGTCAACAACTACCTTCGAATCCACCTCAATCTCTACCCTAGGGACTCGTTTTTCCCAAGCCATAACAAGTCTGTAGTATACCCCCCATAATTCCGCCAAATGTGTACTACATATACTAATATGTATCGCAAACCCTCCATGCTAAGACCCGGAACTATTGCATATAACCCCACCAGCCTATGCAAGACCCCTGTCACCTTTAACCGCACCGTCAGTATTAATTTTAAACCATGTCTCCTCCGGGCACTTCCACAAGATCATTCGAGTTTCTCGGCAACAAGTAGGTTGACTCGTATTCATCTTCTCAAAAGATCAAACTACTTCCAAGCTCACATCTTTAATAAAACGAACACGATCCTGACACCATTTTTGTTAGCCAAAAACATTCTTACAACACCACTACCAACCCCACCACACTCCTATCGCAAAAGTGGTTGACCAATCCTTGGGCCATCCTTCTCCAAGAGTTCCAAGGTTAAAGAACATCCATTGCAACACTGATGTAGCAAAAAAGTCATGTTGCTTACTTCTCAGAACAAGCCTCCTCCATATACCTTCCATAGCCGGATAGTCACGTACGATATGTAGAAGAGTCTCAACCCCCCCTCTACGAACTTGACACACATCACTATCGCCAATATATCTTCGCATTCGCTCAACATTTGTCATTACTATTTGATGAGCCAAGAGCCAAAGGAACATTCAAACTCTCTCGAATACACAACATTTCCATATACGTGAGCAGAAAGAAGACATTTGGGGACCCAGACTGGACCTATGAGTTTGCATTGAATACACACTTTTAACCAAAAACTTACCATCAACTGATGGACCCCATGATAGTCGATCATGTACCCCTGTAACATCATTAACTACAACAGAGAGTACTCGCTTGATATTCCTGTCTGAAAGGTATAAAGATATGAGAGAGAAATCCCAGCCCAAGCTTTCTAACCAGAGATCCGAAACCGCCAAGTTATGAATATTAGATGGTACCTCCATAATAGCTTATGTAGCCAAAACGGATTGACCCAACCACCTATGCTGCCAAAATAAAATATTTCATCCACTACCAATGATCCATCAAGAAACTGGATCCACTACCACCCTTAGCCCGAGACATATAGACTTCCAAGTAGAAGAACCAGGGCGGTTCCCGGCAAACCACGTCTGATGCTGCAAATCTCTAACCTTATATTTTCTCCTTACTAAACAATCCCAAAGTCTAACCCGATCCTCTAGTAGTCACCACCCAACTCTCCCTAGCAAAGCTTATTTCATCTCACGGGATTTACGAATACCTAAACCCCCTTCTCTCTTTGTTAAGAAAACTTTATCCCAAGCCAACAACTGTTGCCTTCTCCACTCCGTCGTGCTCCCCCAGACAAACAAACGTGCTAATTTATCAAGAGAGTTCAAAGTAGAGGATGGGAGAGCAATAATACTCATAGTATGAACATGGATGGATGAAATTGCAGCCTTTGTAAGAGTCACTTGACCCGCAAGACTCAACAAACAGCTCTTCCAGCCAGCAAGCCTACTCGACACCTTAACTAGGACCTCACCAAAAGTATCCTTATTGATACTAGTAAACCCAAATATTTTCCCAAGTCTTTAGTAGACTTGATTCCATTTGCATCACTAATCTGTTTTTCCAATGTGGGACTCATATTTTTGGAGAAAAATATTTTAGATTTCTCAAGGCTCACACGTTGACCAGAGGCATGGCAGAATTTTTCCAAAACCGATCAGATTACTGTAATTTGTGAGACCGAAGTTCAACAAAGAGTATAAAATCATCAGCAAAGCATACATGAGACAGCTTAGGTCCTCCTCGTGACAAACTAATTGGCTTCCATTCATTGGCAGCTATCGAAGCATCAATCATGTGGCATAATCTCTCAATGCATAGAATAAAAAGATAAGGAGAAAGATGATCTCCTTGTCTTATTCCACGAGCGAGTTTGAAGGACTGTGTTCTCTCGCCATTCCATAAAACACTCATCGAAGCATTAGTCACACACCCAATATCCACCGAACCCATGTTTCCGGTAAACTAGATGCACGTAAGGTATCTTCAAGGAAGTCCCATCGTGACCTATCATATGCTTTCTCAAGGTCAAGTTTCAAAAGCATCCAACCCCTCCTACATGCCTTCTTATTCATAGAATGTAGCGCTTCTTGTACCACAACAATATTATCCACACTGAGTCTCCCTGTTATAAAGCTAAATTGCGCAGGCCTTATCAAATTCATCATAAGCGGTTTAAGCCTCATCATCAAGGTCTTCGTAATTATTTTGAACAGAACATTGCATAGGCTTATTGGTCAAAACTGAGTGATCTTCTCAGGCTTCAAAACTTTTGCAATAAGAACTACGATCACATCATTTATACCTTGCGGGATCGTTCTTATTTCGAAAAAACGGAGAACAAACCTGATCACTGACTCTCCCAAGTGTCCCAACAAGATTGATAAAATGCCGGTTGAAAACCATTCGGACCTGGAGCCTTATACTTTCCCATACTTCGAACCACCCCCTCCATTCTATAGCTGTAAAGGTTCTTGAAGCAAGGTTAATTCAGCGTGTGAGATACATGTAAGCCCGCCCTAGGGAAGTGAAACCGGGGGAGTATTAACATCACGCAAGGAGTAAAGGGATTCGTAATATTGGACTGCCAACACTTCCAGCTTTTTAAAATCCGTAATCTAAGCACCAATATCATACCGAAGACTCTCGATTCGGTTATTACGTTTACGGACAATCGTACTAGTATGAAAATATGATGTGTTTCGATCCCCTAATGTGATCCAATGTTCTCTCGACTTTTGGAACCAAAGTATCTCTTCATGCTCTAAGACTTTGTCTAGTTCCTTGATCAATCGCTCCTCCTCTAATAAAATTTCATCGGAAGGCAACGAGTCCAAAAGATCTTGAACTTGTTTAATATCATTAAGAATTTTGTCCTTTCTTTGACTAATATACCCAAAAATTTCACGATTCCACTTCTTTCGACACCGCTCAAGCTTCCGCAACGCTTTCCGAGTACTCAAGGACCGATCCCATGAGGCTATCGATAAATCCTTAAACCCTACATGAAGTAACCATGCACCCTCAAATCTAAATGGTCTGTGTCTCGGGTTACCACACACAATCAGACACAATTGTAAGTAGAGTGGTACATGACGGACAACAGAAAAGGTAAGTGAGCAACACTCGCATCTTGCCACTTTAACCGCACCTGAGCAATACACAAGACATGATCCAGTCTTTTAGCAATGAAGTTCGACTCAGCTCTTCCTCTCCGCCAAGTGAACTTATTGCCCTTGAAACTCATATCAATCAAAGATGCATGGTTAATCCAATCACAAAATTCCAAGGAATCTTGCGAGAGCCGACCATTCCCCCCAACTCGTACATCTACTCTCGCAATTGTATTGAAGTCTCGACCTATAAAAATCAGAGTTGTGATCCCTTGAAGCACTTTCCCCAACTCACTCCACAAACCACCCCTACGACTAACCGATGGAGCAGCATATACTACAACAAGATAAATAACATCAACCCCCGTATCTATCTTTGCAACAATAAACTATTCTGATGATTCCAAGATATCAATTGTACCTCACTCAGCACGCCAAAGAAGCCAGATACCTCCACTCTGACCACAAGCATCAACCCAAAAACGACATATCAAACCCTAACCCGTGACAAATTTGAGCAGCCCTCTCCCCACTGACATGGGTCTCAAAGATAGCAAGAACATCAGTCTGATATTTTTTCAACATATAACGAATTGAACATCCAAAATTGAGTTTGTTCGCCCCCTGGCAATTCCAAAAAAGATAATTCATGATAAAAGAACCACCGGGGATAAACGTTAAGCATCCATTGCCATAGGATGAGAGCTTTGGACCTCTCCGGAGAACTAGAATCTCGTGATAGCATATCCATGTCTAGGTTTCCCTCCGGCGCAATTTTATCCACAGCCACACCACTACCAATTGTATCCAATGTGACTTTCTCAATGTCAGCCGTGAAGACGCCTCCAACTTGTCTTACACTAGCTTTCTCCACCCGCAACCTCTTCCTTGAGCTAGATAGTTCCTTTCACCCTTAGTCGGACAAAATATAAGCCCTTTAAAAGCCTTCAGCTTGTTTACTCTTCCTCTCGGGATATTGTCATTCCCCTTAATGCCAAAAAACTCGTCTCTTATCAGCAACTCCAACCTTAGTCTCACTACTGAACTTGAATCTTTCGGAGACACACTAAAGTTTACCACCTGAGTCCACACTCTCATTAACCTGAGCGAAAACTTTCTCCTTATTTGCATTATTTACCTAATCCACAGTCCTAGAGTCTTGGGGAGACAAATCATTCTGCAAGGACTCAAACCAATTCGAGGATATCGAAGTATCAACACCCTTCTGAACAATCTCTTGTCAAGAATCACAGCCTGTTTTCCCTGTTGTCTTATTCATTACAGTACCAACAGACGTTGATGGCAAATCTCGACGTCATGCCACCCTTTTAACCAACATAAAACCATCCAAGGGAGCATGTGAACTTTGGTTTACACTACTCCTTTCCATATTCTGACTAGCTGGCAATGCTGGAACATCAAATACCATTGGTTTTCGAGGGCAAGAGCCAGCAACATGTCTATAAATACCACAATTTACAAAAATAGTAGAGATTCTTTCATATTCAACAAAGTAGCGCTCACCATTCATACTCACAGTACCTTTCAATGTTTTATCTAGATCAACTTCCACACTCACCCTAGCAAACCGAGCTCAATCCATAGTTCTTGTTGTTCCATCAACTTTAATTGGGTCTCCTACACCCCGAGCGATAGACATTATGATTACCGTGTGGTAGAAGTAAACTTGTATTTTGGAAATTCGAATCCAGACTAGGGTGGTCATAATAGCATCCACAAGAGGATCAAATTCTGAACTCCATTGATATATAAGCAAGTAACTACCGAACACTTTCCATGGTTCCTCGGTTAATGCTGCGAGATCGTCCTCCTCTTTCCTGAAGCGTACCATAAAACAGTTTCTAGGCAGGTCAGTAACCGCCAAATCTCGAGAGGGCCTCCACAATTCTTTGAGCTTTCGGTACATCACCGACACTGCAGCACCAATACTCACCACCACACAATGTTTCCACCCTTCATAGCCTCAATGACTTCTTCACTAATAGTCACCATCGCCTCTACAATCCTCATAGGAAACTCGACCTTAGTTCTATCTAACACAAAGCCCTCATCGATCGCCATCTCTACTGAAAGGATTCTTCGCATACTCGAATCAGCCACTTTCGAAACCCATGGCCTAACCTCCTTCGCACGCTCCTGATCCTTACCTTTTATCCCTTGATCCACAAGCATCTCATCATCATCAAGTCTTATAGAGATCGCCCTTGCCACAAACGAGGGCCCATCACGTGGTTCCAGCGGTCTCTCCCTCAACCCCGCATAAGCCATCATCACGTCCATGCAACTAACTCTTGAAACCCTAGTTTCACCCTCGTGATCGCTCATCGTAAAGTCATTATCTATATAGAGTTATGATAACATCGTTAAGTTGAAGATAAATAAGTGTTAATTGGAATAATAGTAAGTTTAGAGTACCTTTACGATTGCTTTGATCAAGTTGTGATGGTGATTTGATAAAAGTCTAATAGATGGAGAAATCGTAAGGATTTTACCGTATTAGGTTCTTTAACATATGGATTTATTAGACGTATAAAGTAATTGATTTTAAAGAGGATTAGTGATCTTGTAAGCAACTAGAATCTGTTTTTGGGAATGAGAAGATGTCGTAGTACCTCCAACAGTGAAAACGTATCTGGTTTGCAATCAGGTTTTATATGGATCTAATAAATAGCATGCATCTGCAAACCAACTAAAACGACACTAGAGTTTGTGGTATAAAATAATCTCAAATCAGTTGTTTCATAAAAATTAAGAAAATATGTTTTATCCCACTCCAGTTTATGCGTGAAGTTGACAAATTGTATCTTGCAAATGGATTTTTAGTGAATGTTATAACTCGTTGCAATTTACAAGATACATTAGTTCACTAATAACGATCATATAAGGTACTTGAGGACCTAATACTTCTTTGTTACTTTCACAAGCGATGTGATAGTGTCAAAGGAGTGAACGAAAGTAGTAACCAGATAGATAGGAAGATCCGGATCAGCGTACTTGGATAAAGTTGCCACCACCAATTGATAAGCATACCGGTTGGACTAACAGCACACATGGATAAAATTGTCACCACGAGATGATAAAGACAATCAAATCCGCTACCAATGGCTCTTCCAAAATGGTGCAGTGCGCACTAGGGATTGGTAAGCTATTGCAGCGCATCAACATATATATGGCGGTTGGCTTTGATGCGGTGGAGGAACATGATCTCTGAGAAGATCCCAGCGATTGGCCTTGATGCAGTGGAGGAACTAGATCTCAGGATGAGAACCTGACGGTTGTAATGAAGATCTCTGATGAGATCTCTGTGGATGGATGATGGCAACCAAATGGTATAGGGCTCTCAGATGAGAGATCCTTGAGAACGATGGTGAATCTCTTGTGAGATCCAGATAGACAGAGGTAGCGGAGGCTTCATGGAGGAGATGAGACAGGGTGACTTTGATGGATAGACAAGCTCAACCTTTGGGCCTATTGAGATTTAAAGGAACATTCTTCCTAGCTAGTGGAATTCAATCAAACCTAGAAGGATACTAATCGATTGGCAAATTTAATCAAGAATCCCAATCCATCTTTTTTCCATGATGAGAATTGAATCAATCTTTAAACAAGGACATTTGATCAACAATACAGGACATTTACTAAGAGAAGCTCTCATTTTTCTTTTCATTTAACGTCAACTCAAAAAAATAGATTACTAGGGTTAAAGCTTATATAGAGATCCTTTGGAAATCCTAATTATAATATGAGCCTAAACAAGTGGGCCAGTTAATTAGAACCTAAATAACTAATTAATAAGAAAGCGCCCAAAAACTAGCATAGTCTTTTTATTCCTTTAGCCAAAATTAGAACATAATTTTTAAGGCCTAAGGGGCTAATTAAATCCTAATAAAAACAAATTAGAAGCCGACCAAGGATAAGTAAACTTTTCACGAGTTAGTAGCCTTAGGTGCATTTCCATGCTGCATCAGATCCCTCTGGCTCTGAAAGATTCAACCTCATGATTGGGAGCTCTTCATTTCTTCAAGTGTAATCGATCCAGCTTGGCCGTTTCCTAAACTAGAACATAACTCTACAACTGTATGGGTATGTCTTGAGTATTGGGATTGTTAAAACCACAAAAGGCTCAAGAATAAGTCAAAGTTGATTTCAGATGCTGGTTGTCATCGAGCTAACTCATGTTGTCCTACTTCTCTAATATGTGCGTACTCATGCTTGATGTAATACCACCAACTTGCAGAGCCAAAAACTTTCTGCTCCAAACTTTGATTCTATCGATTCCACCTCGAGCTCTTAACTGGTTTAGTCAAGAATCCAGAGAAGAAGGTATAATTGTAACCCTATTCGCTCTGGTTTGAAATGGGCGCTTCAGTTTGTAGACACTGCTCTCCATTGGGTTGATTGGCGAATAGCCAGATTGTAGACCGCATATCTCGGAGGTCTGGAGGGTGGCATGGTTAAACCACAGTTATCCCAAGAGTATTTCCAATTTACCTGAGGTGCAGATCATTGCTGAGTTGGCTTTTGCGACTCAAGTTTCGCTATAGACACACACTCAATACAGAACAACCAACTTACATGTATCATATCTCTCACCTCCGGTGGTCTTTACTTGCTTTCTATAGCTCGTTGGAAGCCCACAAGATCTAAAAACAATTTCCAAGTGGTCTGTAATACAAAATCTTTATCAGCTGGACTGTACTAATCAATCACTGAACGTGATACGCAGTCGTAACGACTGCAGATCAGCCAACTTGTATCGTTCATATCTTTCAACTATAGACTTTTTCTGCCTGATCTAACTCTCACTACCTAGATAATGATTCATGGTTCCATATAAGTTTAAATCGTTATCTAATTTATTCTGGTTTGTCTGGAATTGATCAAAAAGTGCAAGTGTGTATCAACGCCTGAACGACTCTCAAGAGTATCTCTGGAGTTTGGCTTGGTGTTTGGGGCTTGTGATGTGTCTGTTAGCCTCCATCCAATGCCTTCTAGATCCTCAGGCATCACTAGGCTTCCTAGAATTCAATCATGATTCACATCAAGGAGATCGATGGTGTGGGGATTGTCGGATCTGGTAGATTCGTTGGTGCTTGACGCACAACTCATTGTGAGAGGTGTAGTTGCAATGTTTGTGGCTTTGGTGAATCAATGGACATGACAACTGCGACTCAACATAGATCTAACATATGAGGAGTGTGGCTAGTCCAAGCGAGCACGAGCATCAATGTTCATTGCCTCTATCACGTGGTTGAGGCATCCGGTGGTGCTGGTCATGGCGTTCGGTCTAATGGTCGGGCGTGTTTGGTGCATCTTAGACCAAATAGTGGTAGTTGGTCTGTCAGGCTCTAATACCAGATGGTGCAGCGCGCACCAGGGATAGACAAGCTAGTGCAACGCAGCGACAAATCTAGGTTTCCCTACGATTGGCTTTGATGTAGCGGACAAATTGGATTTCAAGATTATATCTTGGCAGTGGTGGTGATGAAGACCTCTGTTGAGATCTCTGCAGATGGATGATGGCAACAGATGCGTATAGGGCTCTCGAATGAGATCCATGCGAACTATGGTGAATCTTTTGTGAGATCCAGATGGACAGAGATAGCTGCGGATTTGTGGAGGAGATGAGAGAGGGCGGTTGTGATGAACACTTGATAGATAGACAGCTTAACCTTCAGATCTATGGAGATCTAAAGGGATCTTCTTCCTAGCTAGATGAATTCAATCAAACCTAGAAGGATACCAATCGATTGGCGAAGTAATCAAGCCTCTCAATTTACGTCTTCTTCCGTGAAGAGAATTGAATCAATCTTTTAACAAAAACTTATGATCAACGACACAAGAAATTTACTGAGGGATGATCTCATTTTTCTTTTCACTCAATGTCAACCCAAAAAATTAGGCTATAAGGGTTAGACCTTATATAAGGATTTTTAGGAAACCATAATTATAATATGAGCGAGTTAATTAGAACCTAATAATCTAATTAATAAGAAAATGCCCAAAAATTAGCCGAGTCTTTCTAATCCTCTGCACCAAAATTAGCATATAATTGTTAAAACCCAAAAGATTGATTAAATCTTAATTAAAATAAACAAATAAATTAGAGCCCACCAAAAATAAGTAAGCCTTTCACGAGTTAGTATTCTCATCTACAGGTCCACAATGCACCACAAAACAAATGATAAAGGAAAAAGACAAAGTTTCCTTCTCAAATTTATATTCTGATTTTCATTAAGCAAAAAGGGTCTCTTGATATAGAGAAACTCCACCAAACATACTTAAATACAATCCTAGGTACTAGTACAACCTTTGGAGTACCCAAAAACAACCTTACATGTGCTTAATACATTGAAACTGGACAATAGTAAATGTAGTGTTTTATAAAACGCAATTAACTCCTCCATTTCTTCTTTTAAGCCTTAAAACTTGCATAAAAACCCGTTATAATGTGATCCACGAAATACTCCATATATAATTGAAGCAAAAGTAGTTTTAGAGCATAAACACCAAAGTAACAGCCAGCCCATTACCTTAATGAAAATAAGTTGGTAAAATTATTGCTCCCGCATTAGGCCTTCCGATTTCAAGAGGATTTGTCCTCAAATCTAGTAGCTCTCCATCCTCAAGATATGGTGAAAGATTCTATACATTGAAATGTTTCTGAAATACCATAATCATTTGGAAGTTCAAAATTATAAGCAATCTCACCATACTTTTCAAGAACATTTTGATTCTTGTGAAGTTTCAGTTTATACTTTACCTTTTTTTTATCATCCACCATCATTAAATATATATATATATATATATATATATCTTTTTATTTGTCAATTATCTTCAAAACTCATGATTCTCTTAAGAAACGATCTTCTTTTCAAATCTTGTCTTGTGTAGCTTCAGTTCTGTCACCAAGAGTTGGAACCTAATGAACCAACATGATGTGCTTCTTATCCTTGTAAAAAGACAAGTGTTTTTGAACCTATTATGCATTGCTTTTCTATCAAACTCCCAAGGTCTTCCAATCAATAGATGACAAGCATCCATGAGAATAACATCACACATGACCTCATCATGATAATTCTTCCAACAGAATATATATATATATATATATTCAAAATTTAGTTAAAAAATCTCAAAAAACTAAAATTTAACAAAAATATATAGGTTAAAAATTTGATTATTGATTCAGTTTCGGTTTAGGTTAGGATTAGATTTTCTATGTAAATAAATTTAGGACACATTCTGGGGTTTGTCAGGTTCGGTTCATCTAATTTGGTATTTTGATTATTTAGATTATAGACTTATTCAAATATTTTTACTTTTTGGATAGAGTTTGGTTCGGTATATGTCGAGTTTGAGTTTAAGCATTTTTATTTAAAATTTTTTAAAAAATTAATAGAAAAACTATAATATTTGGTTCTTGATTTGATTTTGTTTCGAGTTTTAGTTCGATTTTTTGGATACACAAATTTAGAACCCACTTGGATATTTTGTCTAATTTGGTTTTTTTACTTTGGATCGATTTCGGTTCAAGTTTCAAGCCTCTAAAATAATATCTTAAAAAATATTCTAAAATATCAACACGGATCAAAGAACCTAAATAAATATAATTTTAAAAAAATCAAAACAAATAAATTATGTGTTATAACGTGGGTATAATCCTAGTATATATAGAAATGATAAGTCTTAATGGTGTCAGAGATTTACACAAAACGTTTACATGCATATGATTCATCTCATTTCTGTATGACATCTCATTCAAAATAAATGATAAGACTTTATGGAGAAGTAATAAAGGATGAGAACAAAAGAAAACAGACAGTTTAAAAGCTCACTCTCTCTCACTCTTCATATGTTACGTTCTCTGAGAAAACAAAATAAAAGAGAAAGAGATCTTATTTTCCATCAAATAAATCATTAAGGTTTAGAGGTCAAAGGAAGGAGAACTGGTGTGATCTTTCCTAAGATAGAGCTCTGAAAATCATGGCTAAAGTGCTCGGAATCGAATGAAACTTGCACAGCGAGTCGAACAGGGGGTGAGATGCACGATGATGAGTTTTGAGCGGAATTGATTGAGTGGTTTATGAGATACGATAGTCAAGTCGGGGTGAAACAACAGAACCGATGGATCGATGAAGATGATAAGATGATTGATTATGAATACGTAGAAGAGTTTCAGATTCACAACGTGTAGAGAAACTCGGATTTGGGGAACTCATTCAACAAATCGGAGATTGAGAGAAGAACTTTCTTTCAGAAACATGTCTGCTATTATTCAACTCTAGGGTTAACAAAAAAACNTTGGGTTTAAATAGAACCCTAAAAGCAAAACAACATGTAGTTCTAAACAAAAACAACATGTAGTTATAAACCAAAACAGCATGTAGTCTGAAACTTAAATAAAAACAACAAAGCGTCCTACTAATTGGTGCATTTCTAAATAAACTAAGTACAAAGTCAGAATGACTTGT
>OVBA01003269.1:0-28911 GCA_900406435.1 Lepidium aucheri | reverse complement strand
TTTTATATGTATTAAATATTAAAATTCAAATCATATAAAATATTTTTAAACAAATATAAATCCACTAGTGACTAGTTTAAGAAAAAAATCATAAACTCAAAATATCAAAAATTTAGAATCTTGTCTTTGTTCTAATTTTCATCAATCTCGTTTTTGTTCTCATTTTTATCAACTCAAAAATTTCACCAACTCCGGTTCGTCCATACTCAATAGTAAAATAATTGGTAAAGAAGAATATCTTTCTTATAATTACTACGTGATAAATTTTTAAAATAACAAAATATAAAACATATCTTACAATTTTTTTAATATATTTGATTCTATTACACAAAAAGAATCAAGTTTTTTTCCTTCAGAAACATCTTATATAAAAAGGTATCCAGTTTGCAAACCAGAAACAAGTGTTTCCAAAACGAAATCATGTTTTCATTATGTTTCCAAATCCAGAATTTTAAGAATTGTGTTTCCATTAAATTTCTACCAGTTTTCCAACGATTTTTGAATCTGAAATGGTTTATGGACTTAGAATAGAGTTTCCATGCAATCTAGGTCTCTCCAAGGTCCGGACTGATCCATAAATTATATAATTTCAATCTAATTTTAATTTTTTTACGTGGATTACTTGTATTTTTATTTGTAATTTAGTGATATATTAAAAGATGTTTGTAGTCAACCTATATCATAACAAAATTTCCAATTTCTCATATTTTGAAAATATTGTTAAGATGTAAAGAGAGTAAACACCTTTTCCAATTTCATTCAAAAAGATTTACTTTTTTGGGTAATGTTATCACTTACAAGATGCAAATTGACTAACATAAAGTCTACAGAAATGGAAATAGATTAAAGAAAAATTTACATAATTGCCAGAATAATATCCAATTCTTTACCTATACATACGTATGCATCTACACAGTCAATCATATCAATCATCATTCTAAAAACAGTAAAAAAGTATACCACTAAAGAGAGATTAAATTAAGAGAAACACTTAGAAAAAAAATGATGTATTTAGGAGTTTTTATGATGATAATGATGGTATGGTTCATGCCCATGAGTTATGGTGATGTAGCCAACAGAGTCGACCCTAATTGGTACGACGCACGAGCCACTTTTTACGGTGACATCCATGGTGGAGGCACTCAACGTAAGTTTAGACACTAATTTTCATTCCTAATTTTTTATTTTTCATATATATATATATAATAAAAAATAATTCTTACAAAGCACGGTTTAAAATTCCAATAAGTCGTGGAATGTTTTTGGTCAAATGATTAAATATCTGAAATCTTTTCCGAATGTTATCCCACCTAATATTGTTTAGGGTTTGAATCGGTTGGTTGATCCAATTATAACAAAAAAAATATATACCTAAGAGTAAATAAAATTTTGATCTGAAATTAAACAAACTATTCAACTATGTATATTATCGATTTACTTTCAGTCTGGTGGTTAAGATGATCCAGTTAGTGGGTTCAATTCTTACTCGTATTATAGTAGCTTTAAAAATGGATTTTAGGTGTGGACTTTAGGCTATTGATCGAACCTTGTTGATCTAATTTTTCAAAAACAAACCAACTATGTTATATTATAACATCATTAACATGTAAGTATAACGTCTTAAACATTATATAGTTCCATATTCACTTTTTTGTTTTAAGCGAGCCATAGTCTTAAATAATTATTCCATATTCACTTTTTTTTTTGTAATTGTATAATCAATAGAGGGAGCTTGTGGTTACGGTGATCTAAACAAACAAGGATATGGTCTAGCCACGGCTGCGTTAAGCACAGCACTCTTCAACAACGGGTTAACATGTGGGGCTTGCTACGAGATCATGTGTGTCCATACTCCAAAATGGTGTTTGCCCGGAACCATTAAGATCACAGCTACAAATTTCTGTCCACCAAATTACACCAAAACCAAAGACATTTGGTGCAACCCACCACAAAGACACTTTGATCTCTCCGAGCCAATGTTCCTCAAGATCGCCCAGTATCGAGCCGGGGTTGTTCCGGTTAAGTACAGGCGTATTCCATGTGTCAAAATCGGTGGTGTCAAGTTTGAACTCAAAGGAAACCCGAATTTCCTAACGGTCTTGCCATTCAATGTGGGAGGAGCCGGAGATGTTAAGGCCGTGCAGGTTAAAGGAAGCCGGACCGGATGGATACCAATGAGTAGGAATTGGGGACAAGTTTGGACTACTGGTGTTGTGTTGACAGGCCAAGGTTTATCATTCAGGATTACGACAAGTGATGGAGTTACCAAAGATTTTATTAATGTTGTGCCTCCAAGTTGGGGATTTGGACAGACTTTTGATGGAAAGATGAACTTTTAGTTGTTTTATTTTGAGTTTTGCAAGAAAGCTTAAATGAATTTGAAGATGAATTCGATTATTTCTGTCTAATTTTGGGTGCAATTAGACATGGAAAGTCGAAGTATAGGTTACTCTGTTGTTATATCGAAACTTTCGGATGGAAATACCATAGACCTAGTTTTAAATATAAACAAAGTATTTAACAACTCTTTTGATTAGTGAATTAACTTATGATCAAACGAAATTTAAGTTATTAGAAAGAACAAATAAAATCACATTAGTGTTAACCAAAGAAGACTAAATATGTTGTGAAATGATTATAAGTTGAGCAAAGGATGATATATATGCTGTGTTACAAACCTGAGAGAGAGAGCTTTAATGAGATCGGTGAGTCTTATCAATCTTGTTTTTTTTACATCATTTTTACTTCCAATCAAGCATATCTAGAAGCCACAAAACCTCTTCTTTAGTGTCTGCAACATCACAGAAATCCAATTGGATCCCAAAAACATCGAGTACTCCATCGTTTATATCTTCAACATCCATGAAAAGCAAAGAGACCCATGCTCGTATACCGGAGACAAAAGGGTAATAAGGAGATAACTCAAGATACTCAAAGGCGAGTGCTCGATACGATGAACGGTCGATATAATCAAAGACAGACCGGTTGATTATCCGAGCAACCTTATTGGAATCATTCCGTGCCACAAGCACAGAAACACTAACAGATTGGTTTGACGGAATAGTGAATCTAGGCTCGGCAGGAACAACCATTTTGTAATCAGGTCTACTGAGGTGAGTTCTAAGAACATTGCTGATTCCTGTTGGCAAGGTTTTGATTCCGTTTGCTAGCGCAACGCCAGGTATTAACCCTGAGAATACAGGTTTATCTTCTGACCAAATGTCGATAAAGAACTCCAAATTCTCGAATGAGAGTCTTGGAGGAGGAAGGACACGGTTGAGTCGCCGCTTACTAAACGTTTGATACATCTTGTAGTATGTTTCAGTAGGAGGTATGTGACGTTTGCAAACCGAAGGCCATTTCTTAGCACATTGACATTTCCAATAAAAATCATCACTTGCTATATCTCTCCATTGTCTACATACACCCATACAAGCCGCAAGATCTTCTCCTTCCAACAATGGAAAAACATTCTTCAACACTTCTTCACACAACATCTTAAGACTGCTCAACAGTGACACAATAGGTTCTCTGAATCAAAATTAAGACAAGAGAATATGAAACATCATGAGATATAGATACATGTTACTGTATAAGGACAAACAGGATTGATTCTGAATACTTGCAAACAAAAATCTCTTTTCTTTAGAGTTATTATCACAAATCCCAAATCCAGATATCAAATGCTTCTAAGAAATCAGAAGAAACAATCAATTTTAATCAACTAAAAAATCGAATTTACGATCAGAAAAGCTACTGGAACCAGTAATAACAGATCAAAACGATTCTTTCCATGAATTTCCATGATGCTCCTGAATTCACTAAGATCCATTTCATTCTTTTTGCCGATGAAAAGTACAATAAAACAACACACCAGAGAAGTATTAATCGATCAAATCACACTAAACATCAGTACAAGAAACATAATTCCACAGAAAAAAATCGAAACATCTGATTCAGGAGTCAATGATCGTCAAAACAGATCAGAACAACGCCGAAGCTTCCACAAGAGTAATAAGAAAACGAACTAACCTTTTCACATGATCTAAATTCGAAATCTAGTCAGACAAAGTAGGATTTGGATTTCACACGATTATAGAAGAAATTTCACACATCAGAATTTTTCTGGGAGATTAGGAGCAAAAGTCATCATCGGTGTTCGATAGACTGGAAAAACAACATTAGAGAACAAGAAGATTCTTAAATAAATGTTTACAAGAAATTATAAGAGAAACAAAAAATGGATAAAATGGGCCTAAGCCCATATAGTAGCCCAATTGCAATATGTTTGCCTTGTATGAAATTTGGAGAACACATTCAGTATTCACTTACTAACTAAACTGTGGATTTAAATCTTCTATAATCAAGTTGGAATATGAGATTTTTTATTTTTTTTAACTATTTTGAGTTCTATTGTGTTTCAATAAAGTGAAAATATACTTCTGATATATCTTGTATGTTCATGAAAATGTGATGAATTTTCTATATTGAGATGTGTTTGATTTAGGGATGTTAATATGGGTAAATCCACCCCATTTAGACTCATCCCATTTAAAACTCAACCTATTTAATTTCAAATTCATTTAACCCATTTAAATATTTTATATCCATTTAAACTCATTTATACCTATTTAAGTATCTTTTATTTATTTAACTTATTAAAACTAATCAAATAATATTAAAATATAATTTTATTTTGTTTAAAGACAAATAAAATACCTCAAGTCAAATAGTTCAAAATAGAGACAATTAAAAAAATAAAAACTTATTCATAAAAACTTATTATTACAACAAAATAACGATTGTAATAAGAAGTTGTAATAAGTCATTTTTAAATCATTATCGACGATGGTAAAGTTGGAAGTCATTGGAATCGAGAAAATTCTAAACTAATACAATAAAATCTTGCAGAGAAAGAAAAAATATATTCGAGTTATTTTTCCGCCAAAAAAATTTCCCGCCAAAAAATTTCTCGACAAAAATTTTTTCACACCAAAATGTTTTTGGTAGAAAAAATTTTTTTGAAGAAAGTTTGCGGAAAAATTTGGCGGTAAATTTTTTTTTGGAAAAATTGGCGGGGAATATTTTTTTCGAAAAATAAACTAAAAATATAATTACAATTTTAAAAACCGAATTGCAAACCCATATTAACATCCCTAGTTTGATTGTTACTTAAAAATTTTAGTTTTTACATACCCACTTTAGTTAGGCAAATCACAACTCTCCCAACATTTGGCTCTTGCATTGATACGGGAGCAAGAAGTTTACCAACTGATTTGCAGTAATGTAATGAATTGGTTGTTATTTTGGTAAACTATTTGGGTTTTAGCTCTCTTTGGAGGATTTTCATGGATCACATCAGGGATATATTCATATATTATATATTATACAATTTATAAGGCTTAAAGGACAAAGTTCAAGAGTTATTTTTTTGTCAATTAATTTAATGGCTTTTAAATCCTACTTCTATTACTACAGGTTAGGAATTCGATCTCTAGTCCTTTGAAGATTTATAAAGTGACTACACCACTAGGCCAGCTGTCGTTGACAATTTAAGAGTTATTTCATTTTAATAAAACATTGCATTTAATAATAACTAGTTTTAATGTGTTCTTCATATTTAATATTAACTTTTTTTTGTCTAATGCACATTTAATGTTAATGTTATACTAGAAATCTAGAATCTAGTCTTGCATTTATAAGTGTGTTTGATGTAATTATATATATAAAAGGAGATTATGTCTCTTCAGAACTCGACACATCAGCATTTTAAAATATTCTGATGTTGACAAATCAGCCTAAAATTTTAATGCTCAAACCACTCAGTTAGATTAATACAAGTCATCATGTAGTAAATCCACGAAGAGACCATGAGTTACTCCTTCCGCTTCGTCCTTCAAAGTTCAAAATCTCTTCATGACACATTTTTTTCTCATCGTTCATTAATTTCATTAATTGAGAATTTATGGGATCCTTTCATCTTCTTCTGTAGATATTTTATCTTTATTTTAATCTTCTTTCCCATTCCTCCTTATAAACCCATAGAATCTCTTCGATTAAACATTGGCCATCATCAATTTGGCATCTCTCATCTAATCCACAAAATCTTCACAGAAATCTCTTCTTCCTCAATAGCCTATAAGATCTTCTGGGCACAAGATACAAACTTTTTTGATCAAAGTCTTGCAATATGGAGAAAGGCAATAAGCTTGGTAATTTGTTGTTGATTCTCAATGTTGGTTAATCTTTTTACCGTGTTAACATTTTCATTCTTTTCAATTGAATTTTAGATCAAACATGATATTGACAATGTTTTTTGTGGGTAATAATGTCGCCAAAGCGTCTCGCTTTCACATTGGTGATGAGACATGTATGATATTTTAATCAGTTCTTATGTTTGAAATCTTTCATTCATTCTTCTTCTTAATCTGTCTTTCGATATTTTTTACTTGCTTTAAGTTTTGGGATTCTTTTTCCTCGAATATTTATGCTGCTTGTGATTTCTCTCATGAGTATACACTTTTGATATGGTCTATAGAAGTAATGACCATCATTTGTTATGTTCTGAGTTTGGTTTCGAAATAGATATTGAACAAAAGGGAGAAATCAATTTGTCACAAGACGTTAGTTTCTGTCTAATGGGTATTTGTTTTGTTGTTCTATGTAGGATCTTGTTTGAGATCTGGTTGTCAAATCATGCAAGGCAAGTGGTTTGATTATCCACTATCCTGCTTCGGTTTTCCATCATTCTTTCTACTTTTACCTATGATGCTGATCTAACTGTTAAGCTATGCATCTTCTGCTATTCCGGGTAAAAATGCTTTTGAGATCAAACTGTTACACCAGGAGAATGTTGGGTTAAATGTTGAGATGGCAAAGCTAGCCTTCTCAAAAGGCATATAGAGTTACACTTGTAAGATGGACAACATACTTCGTAGATACTGAACAACCAGCCATCAATCCCAAGAGAGAATTTTTTCTGCTCTTACCTTCATAAATAAGGTGAGACTCATATTAAAGATATGTTTCTAAAATGGAACTTAGTGTCATGGAATTGAATGTGCATGAGGCAACCAGTTTGGTGCTTATTGAAATTGTTATTGTTCCTGCAGGTTCCACCAGAGTTAGAAACTCAAACAGATGATGTCACATCCACAATGGGAGAGGTAGAGGTCAAGGTCCGTTGAAACCTGTTGCAGCCGAACAAAAGAAAACATTGTTGAGAAAGCCATCAAAGAAAACTGTAGCAAAAGGCATGGTACTTGTAGGCAGAACAATCTGCTTGTCCACATGTCACTTTTCCTCAGGTGGTAAAATAGCATTGGTTTATATATTGACGAAGCTGAATAAACGTGAAACTCCTATGAATCAGACCACTCAGGTGACCAATATTTAATTTACAACTCCTTATCATTGGGTCAGAGAAATATTTTTGCTTTAGCAGTGACTCACCACATGAGTTTTGGTAGTTTTTGGACTTTAAAATGTTGTACTTCACATATATAGAAATTTAAATGTCCTCAAGTGAAGGACAAATGTCGTATTACTAATATTATGCGAAATAAGCTTGCGGTTCTATTCTAATCTCACACGTTATTGGATGATGTTATATATTGACATGAGCTAATTCTTCTATGTATGTTTTTGGGTTTTACGTTAACTAATCGATTCATATATTTATTTTGCATTAATTTATAAGTATCTCTAGATTTCAATGGACGAAGTGAATGTATTAAAGTTTTTATGCAATCATTACGCCCACTTTATAAAATATATATGGGCTTATAAGGCTTTCATTTTAGACAGAGTTAGAGTCATCTCATGTTTATGGTACAAACAGAAAAAACTTGACTTAACTATCACTTTCTTAAAGTTTCAACTAAGTCAACTTTGAATAGTTTACTCCTATAAATATATATAGGCTAAAACATCATGAAGTGTGTAAGCTATTGCTGTCCAGCCTCTACATTTGTGGTTTTCGCTGATTAACAAAGTGTCATATAAATTTAAAGGCTAAAGACTTTTCAAAGTCAGTATATCATATCTAATATGTATGCTTCTTTATCTAATCATGTCTATATGTTCTTTGTTAGTTGACCTTACAACCTTAGAAGTTAGAAGCCGTTTGACACACACAAAAAAAGTTAAAAGCCAAATATGTTTAAAATGCTAAACATTTTTTACCAAATTCTAAAGTTACTAATTCAGAGTATGCAACTAGAGCTCTATTTACATGTGTTTGTTGTTTGTGTCCTTAGTTTATCAGTTAGTATGAATTTTTGTGTTTGATTTTATGTTTAAGTCAATTAATTAGTAGCTTATTTTCAGGTAAGAAAATATCACAGCTTTCATTTGCTTAAAATGTTGTCCTGTGCATGCACAAATATCCCAAAGGTAATATAGCTTCTTCTTCACTATATTTCACTTTCAAATTGATTGTTGTTTATATTTCTTATGTATCTATTATATTTGTCAATCACTTAAGCAATGTTTGTGGATTATGATTTCTATGATATTTGTTTTTCAAAAGTAATTTGGATATCATACTGAAAACATCTCTTTAGATTTTTTCAGAAAAAATACCGCTGTGTAGCACGGGTTATTGCCTAGTTCTTCTAAATTATGAGTTGCATAATGAAAATTAGAGTATGAGTTTAAGAAAAAGAAGAGTGTTTTTGTGGCTTCGTTTGATATTTTGACAATTTTCCTTTCTCTTTTGATTTTGGTAGAGCTATTGGTGATGGATTTAAGCGTCTTTATCATTTAGTGGTAACAACTTTATCCAGGTATAGTATTAGCTCAACTGATCTCTTTATCATTTAGTGGTAGCAATTTATCCAAGTATGGTGATCGAGATCTTTCTAATTATATGGTTACTACAGTTCATTCACTCTTTTTTACACATCACACATCATGCATAAAGATGTGAACTAAATCATATATCCATTTCATGATATAGATTAGTTTGAATATCTACCTGCAACAAACCAAGAAACCATTCAACTAAACGTGCCTTTTTATTTTTTCTTTATCCGAGCATTTATTTCTTTGGTCTTTTTTTTCAACCTTACTATAATTGGATCAACAAAACTCGATTTATTGCCAAAACTCAAACACTAAACTCCCTTCTTCTTTTTTCTTGCACCTATAGACAATCAAATCTGGGTGCATGAGAATTTATAAAATAACCGCTACCAGTGGGCCACCTGTCCTCAGCTTTATTTCTTTGATGCTTATGTTTTGCGTTTTATTTCTACATCACCTTTTTCTTCAAATGTTTTTTTCTAGATGTTTTGTAATGAGCACAAATTGAATTTAGTATCGAAGAGGCTTCTCTAACAAATGACTTCAATATTTTTACCTCCGTGCATGATTCAACCTCTGAGAATTTTCTTCCTTTTCTTAGGGTGGCATGGGGACAACCATCCGAGTTAGAGTGATATTCTTTAATGGATGTTGTATGGTACTGATGTTGAAATAATATTTAGATACCCTCCTCCAAAACCTTCTCTTCTTTGGTCACCAAAATCTCTCTTTTGGAGGAGATATTAGTGATTTGACTTTGTTGGAGGTGATTCTTCTTAGTAGGTAAAGATGTTTGAAACATTAAGTTGATGAAATAAGAAAAATATATTAGGAGTTTCTGCAAGAACTAGGACACAGAGAGTTGAAAGCTAACGTACCTCGAAGAATTAGATTGGTAAATATTTTCTATGTTTTTATTAGTTGATGTTTTAGAAAGAAAATGTTTTTATGACTTAAGTTTTCTTTGTTTGCCCTTATTTATTTATTTTTTCTCATTTCTTAGATTTTTTTTCTGCAAATAATAAATAAAGATATATATTATCATTTTACAAAATTTTGTAATATGTATGAAAATCTTAAAGCATCAACAAGTTAGAAACCGATGGACTATTTGATTTGGACATAATCTTTGACTTGCGAGTTTATGGGATGTGATCAAATCAAGGAGTTGATGAATTCTTTGTAAGAATATTCAAAGAATTAATATTGGTGATTTCATCAATGAGTTAATGCTTATGATTCTGTCAAAGATTTATATCTTCCCTTACTTAAAATTCCGAGAAGATATTATAGAAGAATGACTCAAGACTTTAAATGTTGAAATGTGGACCACGAATCCAACAACAATTATGAGCATTAATAGAGTTGTAAAAATTCATAGTGAGTATCAACAAAAACGTTATGAAGACGAGCGTTTGTTTTTGTCTTTCATTTTTGTACCATGAGGAGTGATTAAAGATCAAGTGAGAAATTGTTTAGGTTAGATTAGTTGGGATCTTTCAAAAGAGTTTTGAGAGAGTAAAATCTGATAATTTGTTCTTTGTAAGAAATAAAAAAAAATCATATAATGAACAAGTGTTTGATTTGGTATAGTATGTTGTGTTGAATTCTCTGTACTTTTTTTTGTAGTGGAGTTTTTTCCCGGGTTCAAAGCATGTTTCTTCTTGTAAGAGTTGTAAGTTTTGTTAGGTCTAAGGTTTTAAGGTTGATGTTGGATTAGTTTGCTCGTGGTAATCAAGCATGTCACGCCAAGATTTTGTTTTGGTGATGGTGTTTGCATCTTGTTTTGGTCTTTGTTCTTCTTATTTTCTTTCCTTTTTAGTTTTTTTTTTTGTCAACAACTGGATTATTCTAGTAGTGTAGTGGGGAAGAATCTAACTCTGGTGCCCTGAGTTATTAGTTGGATCATTCTAACCACCAGACTGAGAGTAACTCGGCTTTCTTTTTTAGTTTAGATTGTTGGTTTTACATGTTATTAGCGTATATATTTATCGTAAGTGATAGTAGTATAAAACTTGCCAAATGAAAAAGAGACATTTGATTTAGGGTGAATTACTATAATAGTCAATTGTGACTCTTTTTTATTTTAATAGTCCAAAAATATGAAAAATTAGAAATCTAGTTTTTTGGGTTGAATAATACAGTTTTACCTTTTTTCCTTATGAAAAAATAATAATTACAAAACTAGCATAAATATGTAATTTTACGTTATAAGACAGAAAATCTACAAAAAATTGTGAAATGATGTAGGTTTCGTTATCAGGTATTGTAGGTTTTGATTTTCTTTTGATGTAGGTTTACAAGTTCTACTTTCAGGACTTAATTCTCGTAAAGTTCTCTTTTTGTTGTAGGTTTTTGGTTTAATTCTTTTGGTTTGTAAGTTTACAAGTTCTATTTTAATTGACATTTCAAGTACATAACTCTGAACACATAGTTTTATAGGTTTGTTCGCCTCCGTTATCGGTTTAGTGCTCCTTTATGAGGTTTGTTTTTACTTTGTTGTAAGTTTAACTTTACAAGATATTTTTTTTGTAGGTTTACTTATCATGCATCGTAGGCTTAATTTTTCTTCTTCTCATCCTTCATTCTCCGATTTCCTGCATTGTAGGTTTAAAGATTCTTTGTAGTATGTTTCTAAGGTCTTCGTTGTGGGTTTAATTTCTAAGGTTGTTTGTTATAGGTTTCTAAGGTTTTTGTTGTAGGTTTTTAAGGTTTTTGTAGTAGGTTTATTTTTTATTTAGAAGGTTTTTGTTGTAGGTTTCTTATCTCTTGTTATCATACAACATAGTTCTTCTGCATTGTAGGTTTTACTTTAGTACTTTGTAGGTTTTCTTTGCAAGATAATATTTTCCAATGTCGGTTTACCATTTTAGTGATGTAGGTTTTTTGTGCCCCTTTTGTGTTGAAAAAATTATTTACCCTAACATTTAAAACACACATACTTTCTTCTTCTACATACATGGCGCCATCAACGATCATTGGTACCATATTTCATTTCATTTAAGCTATTATTTTTTGTGTAGGTTTAATTCTCATGGTTCATAGGTTTAATTTGCATTTTTGTAAATTTACATTTCAAATTCTAGTTTACGCATTGAGTTTAGACACCTCAATTATGAATGATACATAATCTCAGAAAGAACTCAAGTAACACGTTTTATGATACACGTATCTTGAAAAATAATTCAGATAAACCTACAAGCCTTTAAACAAAACATATAAAAAACCAATAAACTTACAAAACTTAATCGCCTTTAAACAAAACACATTTAATTGTAAAAGGTTTTGAAAAAAGCTTTTGATGATTTTTCTTTTTTGCATAAAGGAAAAAAAGTTAATGGTATTTCTGTAATTGAAAACGGAAATACAAGAAAAATCAAACATTTCTACACCCTCAACTTTTTGATACTAATAAAAAAATAAACCATATAGACAAAAAAAATATCGTGGCTGAAAACCAATAACCATAGCTATTTGCATCTATACCCACAATTTGCTACGAATAAACATCACTACTACAACATCGTTGCAGTTGAGAATTGTGGTCTTTTGTAACCAACATAACCACAAGTGTCCACAACATTAACCGTGGCTATAATAGCTATGATGTAGCAAGATGGAGTTGTGGCTAACAGTCATGGCTAACGGGAGACTACTACGTTGCAAACAAGTTGCTACAAATATAATTGTAGCAAATCTATGGCTACGAGACTATATTATCATCTATTAGTACGAGGGAATAAAACACCTTTTTTTTCCTAATTTTAAATTCTATTAAAACTGGTATTCAGTCTCAGCCTGTTACAAAAGAATGGGCCACAGAAAAAGCTCATTAAACCATGGACACGAAGCAAAAGAGAAACAAGGAAAATGGCTCGTAGGCCCATTAGAAAAACAAAAGACCGAAATAGAGAATTTAAAAGCTAAAAGGTCTGTTAAGTAGAGCTGGATTTAATTTGATTTAAACCGGTTTGTTGATTCGTTTCGGTTTCATGGGTTCGATGTACCGGTTTCCTTCTCTTGACATGTGATTTCCATAGTAGTCTGGTCTTGTAAGTATTCATCCGATGGTCAGTTGTTGTCGGGGATTCCTTCTCCTTCTGTTACACTCACCATATCAATGTTCTCGTCCGTAATAGGTATTACAAGCTCCGCACCAACTGGATCAGGAGAAACATCTGCCATGAACGTGTCCTGTCGATTGTTGATCACGTCTTCGATTGTTACCCTCGTACTGTATATGTTGTGTGACGGTGCTCTGCTTTGAAGTGGTTGCGTTGAGATAGGTTGTGTTGCTAGTGAATCTGAGGAATGCGACCAGTCCGTTGTTGAATCGCTGTTGAGGTTACTTGGGAAAGGGTCGTACTCTTGTGGAGGAGAAAACACTATATAGTCTTCTGGAGGAAACACTATATAACGGAAAACACCTTTTTTTAATTATATAAAAAATAGAATCCAGAAAAAAAACCTTCAAATAGAATCCGAATAGAAAGAAGCACTAGGGTAAGAATGACACCAAGATTAAAACTAAAAGAAAAAACAATTGTGACTCCAATTAATTTTGGTCACCCTAATAGCTTCGTTAGCAAAGTAAAGCCTAAGCTTCGACTAATCTCATTTTATTATTCGACACTCCAATTTTAAATGTTATTAATTACTTTTTTTGTCAACGACAATATTAATATTAGGTCACAGTGGCCAATTCATTAGCCTAATTTCTACATAAATTTTATAGGCGGTGAGATTCGATTCTTGATTGTATATATGCGCTTGCCTTTAATAGATTTACCATCAACCACGGGATTAAAGACCATTTACAAACGTTATTAATTACTTAAAACCTAAAATTCAAATAAAGAAAGAACTATGTCGTATCTTTTTTGTTTAGACTTTGATAGTTTATGAGGATATAAACTGATTCCAATAAAACCAAACTGAAAAATGTGAAAAAAGGACAAAGAAGTGAAGAGCATGGGAGACAAGAGCAAAGAGGTTCAGATTGTGTGATCAGTAGTCACATTCTTCACTGACTTATGTTTAAATTTCAGGATACCTTATTTCCCCACCAATACCTCTATATTCTTTTTTCATTCTTCTTGTTTTATTAATGCAAAAAAATATTAAAATAAAACTAAGGAATAAAGTGACAGAAACAAGAAATTTACAGACATAGAAAGTAGATATTTTCAGGAAAAAAAAAGTGAATGATTTGACGTGAAGTCTGAGTGTTTTGTTTTTTTTTATATATGTAACTTGAGTTAATCCAAAGTAAATAGTAACTAATACAATCGAATATTTTTTTTATAACAATAGATTTATTTTTACAGCGTTTACATGTAAATTAAACTATGTGCAGGATTTGAAATCGAGCAATCAAAATTTACACTAACAAAGACAACGAAAAATGATTAAAAAAATATTTAGCGTCTCTTTAATCTCTTTAATCGCAGTGATCATGTATACGGTATTTCTCTTTAATCTCTTGTGTACTCTCAACATTGGTAGATTTGAAATTACTCATATTACTGGATTGTTGATCGCTATTATAGCGATTGTTAAAAGAACACGTTCGGAGTTTGTGTGTTGTCTAATTGCAATTTTTTTTTTGTTAACATTGGGTTATAATTGACTGACCTATTAGCTAAGTTTCTATATAACGTAGACAGTAAAACTAATATACAAGTGCATATGCATTTAATAGACTTACTATCTGCCACTAGATTATAGGCTACATGCATCTAATTGCAGTTTAAACTACAGCTATAAAATTTTTGATAAAATGGTTAAATATTCACTTTACGAAATATAATTTTAGAGAGTTTTCAATTATTTAGATTTTCCAGCCTATGGCTGCTTTATTATGGTACCAGTTGTTGTTTTATTGAATTTCCCTCATTAATAGGCTCGCAAAGAAGAAACTATCTCAAGTTTCCATAATTTCTAGCCGTCTTTTTTCTTCTATTTTTGATTGTCCTTGTTCTTTGTTTATCAAATTTTTTTTTTCACATAAAATTTATAAAAAAGTTATGCCATTATTTATTGGAAATTTTCAATGCATAACAATCAATAACTTCAAAATTAAGAATATGACAATAATAAATTTTAATTAGGAAAATAACAACAAATATTACCAAACACCCTAGAAGAATTACTATAAATATTTTTATCACATTTTTAAAGGGATTTTTTGTAATATATATTGTTATTTTCCTAATTAAAATTTATCATAATCATATTCTTAATTTTGCAATCTTCTATAGTTATTGAATCAAATCACCTTTATTTATTTGAGACTTGGAATTCATTTATTACAAATTTAAAACTAGAACTAGTTGCAAGTGACTTTTAGTCCAGTAGTTGGTGGTAAATCCACTATAGGCAGACGCACATGCACCACCAGGGATCGAGTCTCAACACTTACAAGATTTATGTAGGAATTTGGCTAATGGACCGCCCATTGTGGCCCAACATTAATATTACCATTAAAAAGAAAAAACTAGAACTAGTTAACACACTAATTTACATATCTAAATTTGAGTTCATATTTTTTGTAAGTGTTCTAAAGTTACGTATGATAAAAACTTGTAGAGAGTATTTTATAATATGCAAATTTTAGTAATGATCTTCACGTGGTACAAGTTCTTTTTTTTTTCTGCAAATAAGTAGTACAAGTTGCAATACTTTACTACGGAAGTCTATTTTAGTTTAATTCAAAATATATCCACCTCAAAAAGATGTGCAAGAAAAGAATGTAAAAACTAAAGTGGAGATATGTATAAATTTTTTATTTCACTTAGTAATACTATATATTTTAATCTAGTGATGAATCTCTGAATTTGTTTGTTTGTTTGGTTTCATGGTCAAATCTGATAGTTCTAACTTTTAACAAAAGACAATCCATTATTATATAATTATTTTTGTCAATATTGAACACAATTAGTGGATTATTTGGTTAAGTTTCTATTTAATATAGGTGTTAAGATTTGATTTTTGAATATGCAAGTATATTTACTTTTACTAGATTTATCACATGCTACTAGACTAAAATCTACTCATAACTATAGACAATCTATTATTAAAAAATTAAAATCAATTTATACATATACATAAATCATAGTAATATATAGATGACTAGTGTCCAAAACGTTTTAAATTTGGGATGTTAATGTTTTCTTAATTTCACGTGGGTCAATGACAAAATATTGTTATTATTAGTTTACTGGTTAAAAGTGAAACAACGTGTTAATGTTTTTAGACACTCAAAATTAGAGAGACATTTCCTAGTCACATAATCGAATGCTTTTTAATTTTACAAATTGAAAGAAACACAAAGGGCTCAAAAAAGATGTCTCGTCAACATCTAAATTTCTTTGTAATTTCTTTTACTAATTTAAGAACAAAAATTTTTAATAGATCGTCACTTTCCTATATCATATTGTCCCTCACTTCCACTATTATTAAACAAAGAAAACAAAACCAACGTTGTTTTGTTCTCTTACCTCATAAACACTTATATCCATCTATATATTGGTAGAATATTTTTAAAATTAAATTAAAAGTAAAAGTGAATAATGTAGTTTAGTATTGTAAGCTAACACAACTTATCGATTCTAAACCAAGTTATTGAATGTAGTAAAATTCACTGTGTTTGGCTTTATAGAAGAGTTCGATTTTTCCCATTGCAAAACAAATCTTTAATCATCCATAGACAGTTTTATTGATAAAAAAACTCAGATTTTTATGGGTCATCTAGACTTCTGTATGAGAATCTCTAATAGTTGATAAGAAAAACTTATACATTTATTTAAAAATTAGGTCAAAGTAATATGTTTTTGTTATATTTTTTGTATGAAAATGTAAAATTTATTAATGATCAAAATAATATATAAAAGATATATATATATATATATGAGGTAAAACGACTAATAAAAGACTGCCGAAAAATAAAGAAACAACAAGGTATGTACGCTCGATCCCTTTATCACTATCGGCCGAAGATTTGGTTAAACTGAATACGAATCGAGCTTTTAGAAGAAATCCGGGTTTAGCTTGTGAAGATGATGTCTTACGTGATAGTGAAGGACGGTGGATTGGGGGGTTTCTCTCAATTTGGTGTTTGCTCTATGCCTCTTGCAGAACTGTGGGAAGTATACTACGAGCTATATGTTGCTTGGGACCGACGAGTGTCATGACTGGTGATCGAGATTGACTCGAAGATTGTGGTGGGTTTTACATAAAAGGATTGATGACATACATCTCCTTTTTTCCAGGTACATCTGTGCTATGTCTTTCTTATAAAAGACTAGTTAGTCCGGGTTACGTATATGTATAGGAGGCCAATTGTTTTGCAGATAAATTGGCTAAATATATTTATTCACTTTTTTTAGGTTTTCATTATTTTGATTATGTTCTTGATATTGTTTCTGATATTCTTTTGGACGATGCCCGATGTATACCTCGACCTAGGTTTTTTCGAGCCTAATTTGATTTTTTGATTGATTGAATAAATATTTTTGGTAAGAGTTTTCTCCCTTTTTCCTGACAAAAAATTTTTTTGATGGTTTTTGTTATATTTGTGTTAATATAAAGAATGAATTCAAATAATTCAAAAATTAAGTGTTTAAAAAATTAGATTGTCATTTCATTACTTAAATTTTGTTTTTGATAAAAATTTCATTACTAAATACTCGAAACCTAAATTCAAATACAGATGTAAAACATGTACGAGCACGTTGAGGAATGACATCATTATGTAATAAATAGGATCAACTGGATCATCATCTACATTTATTATTTGACAGAAAGACTAATATTAGAAACATTGCATTACTCATAATAATAATTGTAAAAGTAGAACATGTTAATTAATCAATCAATGTACACAAATAACAGAAAATCAATCACGTGGAAAAACAGCTAAATACACATGCTAATAACCTGAGATCTAGATAGTAAACCATGTGCACCAAATCGGATTTTATAAAAAGAAATTCCACTTCCCTTTTTAGTTATTTAAAATGAACCAAATCTTCTAAACCCATTTTATTAATTATATTATCCTATTTTTTTTAATTTATAATTTATATAGAAAAAGTGAAGTTATGTGCATGCAGGGAATATACAGAACATGCTCTCTGTTCACTTCCATGCTTTCCTTCTCTGTCTCCTTCTCCCATGTGCTTTCACATGCTCTCTACTCTCTCTCCCCCCTTAACCAAACCGGTTTCCGGTTCAATTTCCCGGTTCTCGTATTTTTTAATTAGTTTCTTTTCTAATTTTAAATTTTCTTATTCGGTTTTGCTGTCTCACATGCATCACCTCTCTACAATGTACAATTCAATATGATAATTCCTCTCTGTTTCATTACCAAAATGGGAAAAAGGTCAAATTAATTTTATAAATACCGAAAATAGTTGATTTAACATTAAATTTTGGATGTAATTGATTTTTTTATATTTCACATCAATGAATTTAAACTCAATCTTGAAAGAAAAAAAATTAAAATTAAGGGTTCTTCAAAACGAAAATAAGAAGTGAATCAAATTTTCAAAAATTAATTTGGCTTTCGATTTCATAATCAATTTCGATTGAGATTTTCATAAGATTCAATTGGTTGAATCAATACAAAATTAAAAGCTTTTTGAAAAGTCAATAAAACTTAAAGATTTGATCAATCATATGCAAAATTCAAAGTTAAATTAACTTTTTTTCGATACTTACAAAATTAAATTGACATTTTTTCCTTACAAAAATCCCCTTCCAAAGTATTTCATTTTGTCGAGGATGAATGGAAATTTAATTAATTGAAAATTTCGAATTGTAGTAAATAATAATCCAAATTATATTTTTCTGCTCGAATAGAAACTTCTGCTGGATTCATATGTGAGATCTTCTAGTTGTAAATAAATAAATATATACCCAATATATACCCAATCTACCCAATATAATATATATATATATATATATATATTTAAAAAAGAATAATCGATCAGATATGGATATATATACATCTCAGGATCGAGTCACACTGCCTGTATTATGTAGGAATTTGGCTAATGGACCGGCCAGTTGTGACTCAATATTATTAACAAAAAAATAGTAGATTGATTTAACTTTTACTGTACATTGAAACTTAAATAAAATTATTTAATTTCTGTTCGTAGAATCAAAACTAAAATGAAGCACATCAAAAACCAAACGATTAGACAATAAATCGGGTCCATGTCTATGAAACACTAGTTCGTAGTCAACTACTATTCATATGATGTGATAATGTCTTTGTTTTAAGTGATTGTTGTTCATTTGAATATTACTGTTTTTACTATTAATTACATTCAAATATTACTGTTATGACATGTACTTATGTTTATTAAAATCAGATTTAAGATATTATTTTTTGGAGGATTTTATTAAATATATTTTTAATTTAGTATAATGAAAAAGACATGAGTTTACCACCCATGTTTAATAAAAAAATAAAATAAAGGGTTATTAGTAACATAGTTTGAAACGATGGTTTAAAAAAATGAGCAGTTAAAATGAAGTTTTATTTGAAAACAATCGTTTGAAATTAGCGATTGGTAAAAAAGGTTTTCAAATAAAGATTGATTAGAAATTAATGTTGATTGGTAACACTGCATTGGTTTAATCGTGTAATGAAATAAAAATTAGTAAGTAAAATTTTATTTAAAATAATTGTTCTAAAAAGTAAATAATTACATTTAGTTTATGATTTTTGATATAAAAATAAATATGTAGATTACAAATACTATATCTTAAAAAATATTTTATATTAGTAAATAATGACTTTTCTTTTAAACCATAATGTGAATTATATCATTTTTGAATTGTAATTATAAGTAAAATTTAAAAATAAATGATTGTTTATATTTATAAAAGACGGTTGTTTTCCAAACGACGGTCGTTTTCCAAATGACCTTTTCAAATGATTAAAAATAAATTTAAACGATTTTTTTCTGAAAATATCATTTGCAAGCGTTTATTTCAAATGAATTATTGATTAGTAGTAAAAAACATGTCATTTGTAAACTACTCTTTTTTAGTAACTAATAAGTCAAAGTTTATTAACGAATGAATGGTCCAACCGTTGGTCTAAACAATTTTTTCTGAAAATGTCATTGCAAATGCTGATTTCAAATGAAATACTGATTAGTAGTAAAAAAATATGTCGTTTGTAAACTATTTTTTTTTGTAACTAATCAAAGCCAAAGTTTATTAAAGAATGAATGGTCCAACCGTGACAAACAAACGAAAACATTTATTTGGTCAAATGAAAAGAAAATTGATTAAGAATATTTATAAACATACGTACCATTTATGTATAATAAGTAAATGAGATTAATTTTGGATAAAATTGTGGAGGGGTAAATATGGAAAAGTAAGAAGATGATATTGATCATGTGGCCGTCACAGAAGGCTCAGGCTTTTAAGTGTCATGTGGGCAAATGCGCACTCTTCGCGCACTTCTCTTTTTGCTACTCAACCACATCTTTCAAAATTATACTTCTGCCCTTCTACTAACACGGTCTAGATTCACTATGAAATTTTGATATAAAATCTATTCTACTTAAGTTTTCGTTCTCTGTTTAATTGTATAAATTAGGATTTAATTACACCTCGATCCAAACTTGTAAAGATAATTGCACAAAAACGTTGGTTAAACATAAAAACAAAAAACCAGAGTATATCGGTATAGTTAAAACCAAATTCTAACCAACCCAGTTTTCAATTTATAATCCGAATCTCGACCCGTTTAATATTAGAAACTCTTACTCGAGTTCTGATTTTAAAGTGCAAAACATTTATACGATTTTCTCTCAATTCCGTTGAAATTTGAAGCCAGAAAATGAATAACGATTTTGGAGATTCGAGCGGATCAGCAGGAATAGAAGAGAGAAACAAAATTGTTGGCCTTCCGAAACAATGTTGGTGTGGAGAAAAAGTTCTTTTAAAGCAATCAAAATCTGTGAATAACCCTAACCGAAGATACTTTCGTTGTGCTTATGCTGCATATAAACTGGTATTTGTTGTTATGCGTTTCTTGTTTATTCAGTTCCTTCTTTGTTTTCTCGACTTTTGGTGTTTGTATCTTGTACTCTGAAAAATCCGAATATGAAAATTTGGGTGTTATTGTCTGAAAACTATGATTTTGTTTTGTGTACCTTACGGATGATAAACATGTATTTACTTGGCTTGATGATGCAATGTTGAGTGAGCTTGAAAAATTGAATTCAAAAATAGCTATGCTTGATGAAATGATGAAGGGAATTTCAACAGAGAACAAGGAAATTGAGAAGCTGTTTGAAAGATTTGAAGAAATTATATTGGAGAAGGTGCACAATATGATGGTGGAGTTCAAGAGCAAGTTCAAGTCAGCTATGATAATATCATTTGGTAGTTTTGTTATCATTGGTCTGCTCATAACACTGATATTGTAGTTGGCTTTTGTTGTTGGTTTTTGTTGTTGGTTTTGTGGCTATGTTATGGTGGAAATGACTTGATCTTATTGTTGTAGTAACAAGATAACAAGACAACCATTTGCAATTAGATTCAATGACTGTTGGTTTTGAGTAATGATGGTCTCATGCATTACAGAGATGGATTAAAACACCAAAACATTCATTACAAATAGCAATAATAGCCGATGATCATTCTTACAAGACAACCAAAATCTGTGACTTCTTTGTTCCTTGTTTAACATAACATCCATTAAGTAGAAACAAAATACATAACAAAGCATTGCAAAATGACAACATCTAAAACTGTAGATAACATAGCCTTGTCGTAAACCAAAATAAAAAAAACCTGTAACTTCTTTGTTCCTTGTTTAGCATAACATCCATTAAGTAGAAACAAAATACATAACAAAGCATTGCAAAATGACAATATCTAAAATCGTAGATAACATAGCCTTGTCATAAACCATGAAGTTCCTTTGATCAACATTTTCAAGCCTGAGAGGATTCAACTTGCTGATTCATACTCCTCTGAGATAGTTCGGATTGTTGAGTCATAGACATTGAACTTTGTGAGGATTCACCTTGTGTAAGCGCTACAACCCGAGACTGAGACTACAACATCATAGAGAAGTGTCATTAAAATTGTGAGTTAATAAAGTGTAACATAGAAAGTATAAAGAACCTGTGCAGCTCCAAATTTATGGAATCGTAAGTTATGATTTGGTGGACTACAAATGCTACAATGCATGACTCTTTTCAGTTGTTTCGGTTGTCTCTTTGGAGGTGATTCGGTTCTGCCTTTGATCCGTTTCTCTTTTCCCTTTTTTGGTCTTCCAGGCATTGCAGGAAAAAGCAGCTTGTGGATATCTGGAGCACATGTGTTCGGCAAGAACTATGCTCCTCTAAGTGGGACTAAACCTTCAACATAGTTTCTCAGCCAAGTAGATTTTTGGAACCAATGAACCACATAATCTTCTGATTGTAGCTTCTTATAAAGAATAGTACTATATGCATGTTCACAAGGTATGCCGCATATATCATACTTCCGGCAACTGCAAGACATCATGTCTAAGCTAACACGATAACTACATCCACCTAGCTTTACTTCAAACATTGAATTGGTACTTCTGTTTACTATATACTCAGCTGGTTTCTTGTGTTCTTTTGCCAAAAACTAAGCCACATATGGTGTACATATCCTTTTGTGCGCCCTAGTAGCTGAGAAGCGAGTATTAATACGTACCATTGCAAGCCTTCTTATGGTCTCAAGCATAGGCACCAATGGTTTCCCTCTTGCTTTGACAATGGATGCATTAATGGACTCGGTTGAGTTGTTTTCAACATCCTCACAATAGGTTCCAAGCCTATAGAAAGCCCTACACCATGTACGTGGATGTTCTTTCAAGACTTCTTTGTACACACGTGTGTCTTAGCAGAAGATCCGCTCAAGATTCACATTGTACTCCCCTTCATTATAGCTCTAAGCCAAATTCCAGAGATATTGTTTCATCCACGGTTTTTTTCCCTCCAAGCCTTGACTTCAAATTGACATATATATGACGTACAGACGGTTGGTGCTCAATAAATGGCAAAACCCTTTGAACAACATTTATCAACCCCTGCAAATAATAAAAGAAAAGACAAAAAACAGACATTGAGAATTCAAAATAAAACTGCTTAAAGAAACCAAAACAAAAACGCAACACCAAGTGGTCCAGCCTCTAATAACAACCATATAAAAAATGCATGTGGTAGACAATAGCATATAATATTCCATATAACAACAAATTTTGTTCCTAAAGCAACACACAACTGATAAGTTAATATAATAATACTCTAATAAGGCAATAATTTTTCAAAAAATCTTCTTAAGAACACCAACACATAAAGACATACACGTTAATATAATACTCTAATAAAACAACAGATTTAAAAACAGATTTGTTGAGAACATCAACAAATAAAGACAAACACATACCTTTCGTTGATTAGAGATCATTATAAAACCATCTCCATCCATAAGACCTAGATCATCTTTCAATTTCCTCACAAACCATGTCCAGTTTTCAGTATTTTCTCCTTGGACACAAGCCTAAGTTATAAGGTAGTAACTATTTTCTGCATCTCTACCCAATGCAAGAAGCAAAAAACTTTCATAGTTGACTTATAGTGACAACCATCGAGTCCAATCAATGGTCTGCAGGATTCTCTCCATGTTCTCCTAAGGATATCAAAGCACACATAGAACCAACTAAATTCTTCTAAACCATCATCATTTGTAACTGTATCAATCTCTATTGTTGAGTTTTCATTTGACATTAATATCTCTGCAGCATAATCACATAGACGAGAGAATTGACGATCATATCCACATTCAATCCATCTTAAGGCCTTCTTCTTTGCAGCTTGGCATTGAAGCCTAGTTGCCTTTATCTTCCATTTCACAAACATGAATGAAACCATTTTCTTAGGCATGAAGTACTCTGGTTCTTCACGGATCTTCTCCAAAAAGAGCCTAGCTATCACATGCACTTTCATCATCTTAACCTTCCCATTATGAATACAAGAATGGACCTCACTGTACAATCTAACCCTCCAAACTTTTGAATTCCCAGTTATAAAGCAATATATTCTCCAATTACACCCTTTACCAGCGCATTTGTATGCAATTCTACTCTTATCATACCTCTCCTGTTTAATATTCCTCACAGTTCGAAGAACGTAGTCCACTAAAACCTCTTTAAAAGCCATAACATTGAAGAAAGTCATACCTAGTTTCAGATAACCTGGACCACGACCTATGTCTTCGTCAGGTTTGCAATTTCTGAATCCTTTCTCTGCTTCTTCATCACTCTCAGGATACACATTGTGTTCAATGTATGGCTCATCAGTGAAATTTAATACATCACGCTCCATTTCATATGCCTCTCGATCCCAAGCATCTTCATCCTCTAATTCAAGTGCTTCTTCTTCATGGTTTTGATCTCCATCGCTTCCTTCTTCTTCTTTATTGTTTACGTTCACAGGAATAAGTGCTTGAGAACTCATCTCTAACACGAAATCGAACCCATATAGCAAACCAAGAAACGATTTTTATTCTCGAATTTGCCCAGAATTTCTAATCTCCAAATCAAAGTTCTATTTCTCCGAGAAACTGGAGCGTGAATATAGGGTTTTTTTGTGCTTTAAGAATGACGATTAAACAATAAACGGGTCATTAATATATTAACGAGTCTTTAAACGAGTCAAAATCGAGTTTACAACTGCTTTTGGTTTGGTTTAGTACCAAACTAGTTTATCAAGTTAATGATTGAATCTTTAACCATGAATTTGTGTAATTAAACCTTAATTTGTGCAAGAATCTCTCTCTGTCTTTTTGTTGGATGAATATTTTTTTTTCTTTATTGGCTTTTTTGACTTCTTAGCATCATTAATAAAAAGAGAATTAAACAGAGAGTGAAAGCTCGGGTGGAATAGGTTTTATATCAAACTTTTCTGGTGTATCTGAACCGTGCTCCCTTCTTATAAATGCTTAAGTTTTTCAATTCATATGTTACTAATAGTATTGGCAGAGTTAAACTAGTTATACAGATTGGCCTTCTGGTGTCAGTTTCAGAGTCCATGCCATCTCTCGGAGTCTGTCCTCTTTGCATTCCAAGTTTGAAGCTTCTCTATGGACGATGGCTTCTCTCGCCTCCTTGCAGTTTTTGGAGGTAACCTTCTTGATAGACTGTTCCGAGGTCCTAAAGATGGTAGATGATCCTGGTGGATGGCCAGCTTTCGCCCTTCTTCTGGAGGAGTTTGATTGTCTTCGCTGTTTCTTTAACTATTTTGTCTTTCTTATCTTTTTCGTTCTTTGAATCACAAAACTGATTTTTTGGCCCGTAGTATTAGGAAACTTTTCAAAAACTAGTTATTTGTGGATTATGCACCTCAACACTAACTTGACCAAGTAATCTAATGAACTATGTTAGAAAAAAACTAGTTATATAACATCTTATGAAAATACATAATAATTTATGTTAGGTAGCAACTACCAAATGAACAATATAATATGTAATGGTGATGATATTCATAGGATTTAAACATTTATATAATGTGACATTTAATTTAGGATTGCTTTTAGAAAAAAATTAAATATTGTACCAAAATCATATTTGGGTCCCTTTTATAAAAAAATCCATAATTGAAAATGAAAATTAGAGATTACATTATTTGTGGGCATTTATTATTATTATATTATATATATAAGAAATATATTATTTTATTGAAGAAAGTGTAATACAATAATGCTATCAAATTAGAGATTACATTATTTGTGGGCATTTATTATTATTATATTATATATATAAATATATATATAAGGAATATATCATTTTATTGAAGAAAGTGTAATACAATAATGCTATCAAATTTAAATGATTTTATATTTTTGAAGACAAATTTAAACATTTATATCATTTTATTGACGAAAGTATAATACAATAATGCTATCAAATTTAAAGTGTAATACATACTTTATTCGTTTCAAAATGACGAATGTTAAATAAGTGTGAAAATCCTAAATTATTCATCATTTGAAACAGATAAAGTATTTATTTGTAAATATTAATAATCTGCTAACTTTTTCAAAAAATTTGATTGTTGGTACTTGGTATGGTAATTTAAAACATCCATTACATAAATTTGAAATCTAGTAAAAGATATTAACTACAAGAATATAAAAATATAAATTCTAGTTTGTTATTAAATGTGTTTTTTATTTTTATGAATTTATATTTTTAATTTTTTTTTTTGTGAAAATTAGCGATGAAAGACAATAGTTAAAATTCCTCCTGAGTGATACTTGACAAAGAGCACGTGATAGTTAGATATTATCGAGATATTTATTTATTTTACTTCAAAATCGCTAACTATAATAAAAACACAAAACGACAAAGGAAAGCACCACCAGTGGTATTATCGTAATTATATACAACTCCAGTGGCATAAAAGAAACACCAATCGTACATAAACCCCGATCCTCTCGTCATTTTCTTTCTGCAACAACAAAAAATAAAATAATATATTCTCTAATTTTCACATCTTCTTCTTCTTCGAGATGAGAATCGTGAAGACTCATAATAGATCTAGAAGAAGTAACAAGAAATTCGAAAACAAAAGAGAAAATGTTTCATCACGAATTAACGGTGAAAAATTCTCAGAGAAGCTTCAGGCTCTTAAGAGTCTTCTTCCTCCGTCACCGGTGACGACGACGGAGCAGAGTCGTCATGAAGCTGACGTGGAAAAAGATTCCGGCGGTGGAGAGACAGAACTGTTGTTTCAGGAAACAGCGGATTACATTGTCCGGCTTAAGACACAAGTCGTGGTGTTACAAAAGCTAATCGAGATCTATGGATCATCTGATCAAACGGAAGATAATTTTGTTTTATAATGTTCATTTTTTAATTTTTATTATGATTTTTGTTTTTTTCCAGCTTTAATTTATCTGTATTTTGAAGTTTGAACCTATTATGGTTCTAGTTAGTCCATGTATAATTTTTAATTTTGACAAAAATTGGAAGAAATGAAAAAGAAATTAGTCTGGATAATCAAATTATAAGTAATTTTGTGGTTTATTTATTTTTGTTATTAACATATTAAAGTTTTGTTTCGTTTCTTTCTCGTTGGCATTACTTACTACCGACACATTTTATGTTTGTTCTATTCTGTGAGCGATTAACAATTAGCAGCACCTAATTAAACTAAGTATTATCACTAAAAAATCTGAGTTAATGTGACAATTATATTATAACTATAAATTCTACTAATAGTTTGTGATGTTTTATATACAATTTTGTTATAAATTTGATTTGTTCGAATTATTGAGACTCTATTTCGTAACGATTTATGATAAAATTATTATTAGATGTATTTGTCACAAGTATATTGTGACGTTTTTGTTACCAATATACATTTGTGATACTTGTATTGTAATCATTTCCAATTATCACAACTTTATAACAATATGTTTATATTGTGATGAAATATTATGTATCAATACAAAACTTTTCTTGTATTGTTGGTAATTCAACAAATTTTAGTAATTAACTTGAAAAAAAAATTAAGTGAATTTTTCATTTATATTCAACCATTCCAAAACAAACGAAAGATGATCGTTAATCTTTCATAATCACATAACGAATGTAACTTCAATTAAATAGAGAAAACCAAAAAATTTAGTTATAATCAAACTATATATATATATATGTATTTATGATTTTGATTACGTAATATATTGGTCTTAGAAAGAGTTAATTTAAAACGATAATTTACATGCGTTTCCACATAAAATTAAGGATTCTTGTTTTATTTTGGTGTAAGCTTTTAAGTGATTGATATTGATTCATGAGTTTGAATTTTGGACCATGTCGTCAACAACATCATTCTTTATTAGTCCTTTAACAAAACCGAAAAAAAAGCAAAAAGAAAAACATAATTATTTTTTCTGTCTTCTTAAAAATAATAAATTTTCAAGTCTGTTTTCACAAAAGCAAAATTTTAGCAAGTGGAGTGAAATAAAACAAACTGGACCTAAAAATATGGAAAAATAACAAAAGAGATTGTATATATATATAAAGATATTCTATAGAAGCATTAAACTACAAAACTAAAAATAGAAACTGGCTATAAAAGTAACGAAGCAAAGATACGTACATTAGTATATATGTGTTGTGTCTTTTATCCATTTATGATGTCACAATTTACATATGTAAATAATAACTATATATGTATATGCATATAAATAATAGTTATATACATATATGTGTATGTGTAGGTATGTAGTTCATGGTCACGATGATTGTGACTAGTTTGTCCCCCTTTGCTTTAAATCTACCATGTGATCTTTTTTTCTAAAACTTTCATTTTAATTTGAATTTTTTTTAATTATATATAAAAGATATATCTACTATATAATAAAAGGAAAACATTTTGAATCATTACCCGTTGACTCAACAATATTTACGCATAATATCATTAGAGATTTTATTTAAATAATAGATTTCGAAATTTTTAGAAATGTTATAGATGTAATAACCTTATTTGTAATCCTAAACATCATACCCTATATAATTATCATACACTAATCATGAATTTTCCCTTGATTTGTTACATAATTCATCCAAAAATTTAAAACTTATTATATTGATTACAAAAATATTTAATAAATTTTCTATTATAACTATCAATCACACTATATTCTCCTTTAATAACCATATAATATCGTAATTTCCGCATTATGAAGTTGGAATTACCTTTAATATAAACTATACGAAATTAAAATCCCGAAATTTTAGTATGAATTTAATTTCAAATTTGATTTCTTAACCAACCAATTTAAAATATTTATTTAAGTTTACATAATTATCAATATAAAAGTATATACGGTTTCCATTAATTTCTCATACGTAATAATTATAATATAACAATTCAATAAAAATTATTGAAAACCCTAATCCGAAAACATTATAAACACATGTCTACTGGTACTCTTTTTTTTCATCATCTCTATCTCTATTCTCTTTTATTTTTATATATATGTCTTTCGCTGATGTTTCTTCTTTGAAACCAGTTTCGCAAAAATGGA
>OVBA01003268.1:0-28916 GCA_900406435.1 Lepidium aucheri | reverse complement strand
TTGATACAATAAAACTAAAATATGCATGAATCTACAAACATAAATGAATACGAGTTTAAAACNAAACATATTAGTATATACTTGATAAATTATTTATGATATTAATAAATAAAAATATGTGTTCTATCGAGAATGTATAACACAACAAAATTAAACAGATCTTAAAACCTAAATAAATACGGGGTCAAAACCCTAAATAAATACGGGACTAAAAATTAAGTTATAAACGAGTCTAAAACATAAATCAACATGAGTCAAAACGTAAATAACACGAATCAAAAAAATTTATATGTAAAATTGTAATGCATCAAAATTTAAGTAAACAGAAATAAAAAATATGTTTCGTGTACAACAGATATTGGTGATCACTATAAATTTATTATTAATATATCAATATATATATATATAATTAAGTAATTAATAAATTTACACATACAAATCAAATCATAAAAAAGTAAATAAAACAAACAAATATTATCTAATCCGTGCATAGCACGAGACATCATCTATTAAATTATAAATTATGTTATAGAATAATTTATCATAGAAAGAAAAAGAAAACTTACACTATCTGAAACGCCACACTTTTAGAAGATCGATTACTTGTTGTGCAAAGAGATATTACAAATGATCGTCGCATTAATTGTAGAGATTCTACAAAATTGATAGTTAGATATAGAAGATGCCAAATTTAATTTATTATATCGAGATTTCATTATCAACCATTAAAGAATGATATCGCTACCATTATTATTAACCATTTTATTTTCTTCCTCTTATCGTAAAGGCAGATATATGTCTTCTAAATTGGTCACCTACTATCTTTTTTTTTTTTTTTTAATTGATTCAATCTATATAAACCCAAATTTCTCAAACAAACTCCAACTCTTATCATGTAGATCATGTAGATTTAAATTCTGATAAAAAAATTTAGATCTAATAACATTTCTGCGTTGGATCTAAAAAAATATATTAGCATAATTATATATATAGCAAATAATTGTGAGTGTAGTCACGACGACTCTGATCTGACAGTGAATCCAGCAAAGTCCCAAATAATCGAAATCTCAAGATATTTATTTTGAGGAAGAAAGAAAAATGTAATAAATATAAATATTGGGGAGTCACTTTAATAGGAAGAAAGAAAAAATGGTAGAGAGATGTTTGCAAAGCTTTAAGAGAGTTTAGAAAGATAATGGCGTTATAACTTTTTATCTCAACAAACGCGCCTGACTTCAATTTCTTGCAACTCACTCCTTTTCCATCATCTTCTCTCTCGATTTCGTCAGTGTCTTCTTCGTTTCTCGATTCTAGATTTTGTTCACTGGTTTTCTGCATCCAAATATGGGAAACTGCTTCTCCAGCTCTACTAAATCCACGGCTGAGATCGCACCGTTTGACCACGTCGTCAAACCTCCTTCTTCTTCCGCCGCCGCTGCTGTACCAACTCGCGTTTCCGCTCCGAGATTTCCCTCTGCTCCGGCCACGACGAGTTTCGCGCCCACTGTAAAATTGTACGGTCCGACTAACAGTTTGGTGACTAAGTACCTCCGGTTGGCTCTTCTTCACAAGAAGGTTCCTCTCCGTTTCGTACCTTCGGAAGACCAAAAGCCAACGATTCAAGTAGGGTCGGAGACAGCTTCAGGATCTCAGGAGGATCTTCTCCGTTACATCGAGGACAAGTGGCCCGAACCGCGGCTTATGATTTGGAAGTTTAATCTCGAAGGGTTCGATGAAGCGACTCCATTGATAGTGAGAACAATTTGGCTTCAGCACAGGAGCATGTTGTGGCACATCGAGAGGATGTTGAGATGGTCAGAGGATCTGGCGGCGCGTGGAGGTAAAAGAGCGGCGGATCCGTCGGTAGGAACACCAAAGATGGAGATTAGGAAATTCGCAAAGAGCTACACACATTTGCAAGAGCTGATGTTAGAACATGCTCAAATGGAAGAGAGAATCTTGTTCCCTGTTCTCGAATCTGTAGACCGAGGTAAAGCTTTTAGCCATGAATTTACTATTTGAATTGCAAATGTTGAAATAGATGTCTCTGGATTCTGAGTTGTTTTTGTAGGAATGTGTAAAAGTGCAAACGAGGAACATGGAAGAGAATTACCAATGATGAACGGAATCAAAGAAGATATCAAATCAATTGGAGTTATGGACTCTGGAATTTGTTCAGAAGCTCTCTTTGGTCTTGCTTCTCGTTTCAAATCATTGCAGGTAAATTATCTTAAAAAACAAACTATTTGTAAATAATTGAGCATTTGTCTAAACATGGAAGAGTTGTTCAAAACACAGATGATGTGTAAAGCACATTTTGAAGAGGAAGAGAAAGATTTACTGCCAATGGTGGAGGCTGCAGAGATGGGGAAAGAGAAGCAGAAGAAATTGTTCAATCAAAGCTTGGAAGTTATGAGAGGCACTCATTCTAATTCCTTTGATTTCCTACTCGAAGGTCTCACTCCTCAAGAAGCTATGCAGTATCTTGACTTGATCATGAAATTTGGTGACCCAAATCTGATCTCATCTTTTCTCTGCTCTGACATTGTTGATTGACTCTGACCTTTTTCTTTTTGGATCACTTTGTGTAAACTCTTGTTGTGGTTTGGTGGTGTGAATCTTCTGTAAATAGTGTCAGATTGTTTCTTAATCAGGTGTTGCTATGTTTTTTTCATTACTAAATTAGTTGTTTAACCCATAAGAGGGCAAGTGGTGTTTAAGACCAAACTACCATCATCCGATGCTAAATAAATCTATAACCAAACCATGAATTAAACCCGACTCAGTAAAACCCAAAATTTATATTTCTCTGCATCATACATAGAAATCAGAAAATAACATTGTCAAAAGAACTAAAACTGACTGGTTTCACGAAAATTAAGCATCGATTTTGGGGAATTTTGTCAATTACTCTAAAAGAGTGATGCTTTTTCTTTTTACCTGTTTTATGCCTTTAGACTTGAACACCGACAAAAACAAGCTAACAGAAAAAGTAGAGAAGACTTGAAACATAAACTAACTATAAAAAGCTGAAACAGAAGAAGAGGCAAGTTGGTTAAAAGCGTATTTACACGATTCAGAATCACTACAAAAACTACTTTGGCGGTCACAAACATCAGACCGGTCGTATTGCCAAAACTAACGACTCGATGTCTCCAACCTCTCTTTTCTCGTTTTATAATTCTTCAAAACATTTTTATGAATCCAAAACGAATGGAGATAATATAACAGAGAGATTGGATGTAACCTCTTATGTGTTTGGAACGTCAAAATTGTTGGGTTCTCCTGAATCGAGCTGAATGAATATGTACACACATTCTTGAAGGTTTTTTTGGCTATTACCCATTGAGCTTAGCTAAGAACTGGCTTAGATTGTACTCTTCTGTGTACTGTGATTGATCCCATAGTTCCTCTAAGTTTCCTAGAATTGCTTTCAGTCCTTTTCCCGTTCCAGTTGTTTGATCATTATCCTCTGATCCCTTCTTTGAAGACGCACCACCCTACAATAAGACAGATTATTGAGGATACCAATCTGCTTCTTCAGATAGAGACTTGCTACCAATTAAGATGAATACCTTATTAGAAGTTTCAGCTGAAGCAAATAAGTCGAGCAACTGATCAGTGTTCATTGTCTTCATACTTGCATTCTCAGCATTAATTACCGTATTGGCAATCGACACTTTGAATCTTTGGAGACTCATCACTTTCTCTTCAAGTGTGCCACGCATTATGAGACGGTGTACATTTACAACTCTTTTCTGTCCTAATCTATGCGCTCTGTCCATCGCCTGCCACATTTTGTTCACATATTAGCAAAGCCCAACAATAATCCGTCGCAGTGTATGCCTGATATTATTTCAAGTCTTTCCAATAGAAAATGGAAGAGGTGCGAAATTCCTCCTCCTACCCAACCGAAACTCGACCATTTACATTAAAAGAAGTCCTAGAAAAATCAAAATTATCTACCTGATGATCACGCATTGGGTTCCAATCATGCTCCATAAACACAAGTGTGTCTGCCGAGGTCAGGTTCAACCCAAGCCCACCAACTGAAGGAGCAAAAATAAGTTATTTCAGTTATAACTTGGTCACAATATCTACTCAATATAGCCGAGCTTGAGTGGAGCGGAAATAGCATACCATGTGTTGTCAGGAGCAGAACATCAATTGTTGGATCTGAATTAAAAGCCTTCACAATCTCAAACCTCTTCTCCGGAACAACTGAACCATCTAGTCGCATATATGTGACACTGTTTTCAAAATAAGGTAAACAAATAAGCAACATATTGAAGAGGCCCATTTTAAGGAAAAACCTAAAGAGAGGAGCATGGGGATCACAACGAACAAGAGAACAAAAGGCTGATCAGTGTAAGACTTTTTTCGTTCAGATATTACGAGACCACTTAATCCGCATATATGCCAATAGAACTACAGAGCGACAATAAAAAGAGTAAATTCACAATTGGTACTCGCCTTTGCATGTGGGCTTGAAACAAGTCCTTTTCAATGATATCCAGCAAAGCCTGCATAAATTAACATGGTTAGATCTTGGTAATTTTCTTTTAAGGAAACAAACAGAACAGAAAAATTAGAAATGCAAGATTAATCGATTGGTAGTTACTTTGTGCTGAGCAAATATCAAAACTCTGTGCTGGCCTACACTGAGAGTGCCATCTGAACTAGAAGCATCACATCCTATACCACATTCTTCTAAAATTTCCTGAAGGGCAACAAGCTTTGGAGAGTGTTGTACTTTATGAAGCTCAGTAATAATGTCCGAACATCCGTTTATCATTGCTGACAAATCCGAAGCCACAGGCTCTGTAACCTTTTCGCCAAGAACAAGAAGTGGATGACTGCAAAGTTTAAGCAAGTACTGCAGTGCCTGGAAAATTAAAATACAAACAAAAATCAGGTCTCCCCCATACTGTAAATGTGATAGGTGGGAGTGTGTAAAAATATTGCAGTTGCAGTCAATGCAGCAAACAATATTATACCTGGAAAACGTGTGTTGATGCTTTGGCTGGCGCATCTGCATTGCTGGAATCTGCTGACCCATCAACTTTAATGATACTAGATATTTCTTGTTTAGCATTTGAACCAGAAAATTGCTCATAAAGCTTCAACTGGATAGGACTGAGGTCACAATATCTGTCCTGAATGATTTTTTCTGGCAAATCAGAGAGGACTTCCTCTTTTGTACGCCGCAGTAAGAATGGCATAACCTACGCAATAAAAAGATGTTATCAGGTAACTATAAATTCACAGAAATTGCAACTGAAAAAATAGAAATTAAAAGCCAAGAGATCGCCTCGGCATTACCTGCTTATGGAGTGCTTCCATCGCAAGTACACCCGCTTCAGCATCCTTAGCAGAGCATTTAGGATCCCTAGCTGCTAGCAATGGTTTTCCATAAGATGCTTGAAACTGCCAAATAAAGAAAGAAATGTCTCGTTATGACAACAAAGAACATCCACCTTTAAAAAGACCCTGAAATCTGGTAATTTGTAACATAAAGGTAGGGACTGTCAATAAGCTCTACCTGTCTCTCTGTTCCAAGAAATCCAGGCATCAAAAAGTCAAAAAGGGACCACAGCTCCATGATATTATTCTGCAGAAAGGAAACATTATCACTCAGAAGAAAAAGGCACACTTGTATCAAATTTTCTGGGAGGTGCAGAACTCCTCTGTAACCTGTATTGGTGTTCCACTAAGGATAAGCCGGTGCTGGGCCTTCAATTGTTTCACTGCTGAAGTAATTTTAGATTTCGCGTTCTTAATTATGTGCCCCTCATCCAGAATACAATAGTTCCATGAGAACTGCATCAGATAATCAACATCCTTACGGACAACATCGTAAGATGTTATAATGACATTGTGGTTGCTGAACTGTTCACGGAGAGAAATGCGGTCTTGAGCAGAGCCAACATACTGCAACACGCTTAGCAGAGAAAGGTCGATATACTTCTCAATTTCAAACGCCCAATGGCCAACTAGTGTTGAAGGGCAAACAATTATAGATGGAAAAACATCGGGTTCATCTGTTGAACCACGACGCTCTGCTGCATCAGATGCAACAATTGCAGATGCCTGAAGCGTCTTACCAAGCCCCATATCATCGCAGAGAATTCCATGGAGCTTAAATCGCTTTAGGAATCCTAACCAATTGATCCCTTCTTGTTGATACCTAAAATCAGAAAGCTGATAAATATTCGAGAATGATATTTCAAAAACAATACAGTTCCCTCTCAATTCCATTCTCGAATGTTATGGAACACATAAGCACAAGACCAAGTTTCTCAAATTCTACCCTGCTTAAACAAAGGATAGGTACAAATTGCTCACAAACTAAACCCTTAATTTTGTATAGATGCAACTGAGAAACCAAGACAAAAACGGGAAAGACAGTGATACTCAGAACATAGTAAAATTTTCCATTTAATATAGACTAGGAGGATTACCTTCTTAATGTAACTTTTAACTCAGTGCAAAGCTTGTAATCATCTATATGGGAATTGTCAAGTAGCTGCTCCAAAAATTTTGCATCCTCTGCATTACTGGATAAATCTTTGCTCAACCCTACAGGAGGGGTAACCCCACGTGCTAATGGAAGCATTGGTACAAGAGCAGCAAAGCTACGTGTCACGCTCTGCCTGACCGAACTATCAACATCGCTCATGCATCTAAGGAGGGGAACAACCAATAAAGGAGAATATGGAACCAGTTCTACACCCAGCCCTTGAACAAGCAATCCAATAAGCATTCCTGCGCCTTGTCTGGCATTAATACATGACAAATCTCCCAACATTGGAATAGCATTTTCCACTACTGCTGCCATGACATTTGTTGTCATTGATTTAGCCATTGTCATAACACATCTAGAAGCAGCCAATCTAACAGCCACATGTGAATGGCGAATGCATTTGAATATACAAGGCAGTAGACTGAGTAGTCTAGGTTTCAGCGTGTCTTCTATCACTGGTGCTATAGAACGGACTACCTGGAAAATATAGAAAATGGAAGTACATCAAGCTACTTTTCTACATACTCAACATTAAGCTTCACTTGTTTTTATTCAAGGGATGTGAAATCGCCACTCCCTAAAACTAAACCTTCATATAAGTAAAACAAAATATCACCTACTGACACAATCTGTTCACTACTGGAATTACTATGCAAGCTATGTTCATACAGTTCCATGTAGCATTCTATAAAAAGCACTTCTATAACAAACAAATGCCCTTCTTTGTGGAAAGTATAACAAAAACAAAATGCAGTATTTCCATCTTCAGAGTTGAAGAGGGCTCTAGATACCACATCAGACTACTCCCTGCCTATTCAGAGTAGTTGTACTGTGTCTGTTAAGGAACATAGAATAGTCAATCCAATAAACCAGCTGACAGAACTCATTACATAATGAGCTTGTTATGGAAATCGTTCTCATACATTTCCAATGTTCATCCTATCAATGGTCAGTATACAAAAGAGTTTCTGAGTTGAAAAAGAGATTTTGTTACATGTTTATCAAAAATACGCGTCATAATAGTATCAACCACGCTCTGGGACATAAATTTGGCGCAAGAAACTTAAATTTATAACTCTGCAAAAACAGTTCACTGGGTGTACCTGGATGTTGTTTATCAAGACCTGTGGATCCGATTTAGAATCTATTTTGAGGTCAATATTCTGTTGATCTACAGGTATACCAGGAATAAGAACCTCAGTGAGGCACTCCCACAATTTTGGGAGTCTGTCAAACAAGGAAGCACCAAATTTCACGCTTAAATGCTTTAGTGCAAGTTCAGATCCTCTCCTGGTGATAAAACCCTCAACTTTAGACCTATCTTCGCCACCAGCCAACACGGCTTTTACCTTTTGTTTTCCTGTGTTACTCCGCGAGGACAGGAAATCCAGATCATCAACTATATCCATGGAGCTAATGATGCCAGCTTGAGGTGTCTCACTAGGATCCATGCACGTCAAGCTACATATATTCTTGATTAACTTGTCATTAGGGCTTGGCTTCCGATCTACACAGTAAGCAATAAGCTCTGCAAGAGCTTCAGCAGCTTTCTGCTGTAGTATTTGTTCCTTGAAATAGCACAGAGTCAGTGTTGTTTCGGCGAACATGAAAACTAACATTAAATTCAGTTCTACCTGCTCTCTTTTAATTGAAGCCATGAGCGGCAAGATGATTGGATTCAGTTTAGTGGGATATTGTGACATCCAAACAACTGCAGCAGCGATTAGGGAGGTGACTGTGATATGTAGATTACTCTGCATGAATATAAGTCCAGAAATAGAATAAAAAAAGGTTGAATATCGAAAAGCGGAAACTTAACTTTACATGACCTATGATAGTACTCTAGCATACCGAAGATTAGCACATAATGTTTTAAAATAGATCCCAACGTACCTGGACACACTTTAAATAACCAGCGGTGCTTAATAGCTGTTGCCTAGATGACTCCACATCTTCAAAAACTTGCTTTTCTAAGGTTTCGTTTCCAGCACTGTCTTTGTCACACAAAGCTAGTGCTGATGCAAATTCAATTGTCTCATTAACGCCCAAACTCTCCACAGTGAGTTTAGTTGTTGATAATAACTTATCAAAACAACGGCAGGTTCCAACGGTACGTAACAACTGAGAAGCTTCATTCCTCATTTTCGTGTATGTTCTTGATAGCTCAGCATAAGGAAGAAGTACGTCTTTAGTGGGGAAAGCAGGGTAGCAAGCTAACAAATCTAGAAGCCATTTTTTCAGAGGACTAGGGAAACTGGGCAAACTCTCACTTCCATCAGGAGGGACCTTGCATTTAGTTTCCCTGAACCAAGAGATAAGAACTATAGACGCAACCTGCAATCCAGCGGTTTATGTGAAATATGCAATAACATATACTGATATATATATATATAGAGAGAGAGAGAGAAGTGAGACCATACCTGGCGCTGAACCCCGGACAAAGAGGTAAGAGTACTGCTCAGTGGACCTATCACAAACTGCATCGAACCCTCACTCAACCGAGATGCAAGGATACCTAACGCAGATGCTGTAACTACCCGGGTATGGGTCACTGACATCTCCATATCAGAGCCAACGATAATTTTAGTGGACCTAGCAGAAGCATCTTCATTTTTTCCGAGGGAAACAGAACTTTTAGTATAATCATAGCCGAGAATGCTGGAGGTTTCATTCTCAAGTTTGACAGCTTTCATCTTAGCAGCAGCTTTGAAATGACTCCTACGAGGAGGAGCTACTGGCCAAAACATTTTTGTAGCATCCAATGTTGAGCCATAAGGAGTAGCTGCAAGTTCTATCCATGAAGCCATGTACGACTTGGCAGCTTCTTCTAAATCATCCACTGGGCACTGAATAAGAAGGGAAATGAAAGATGACCTAGGCCTTAAACAAAAGGAAACTAGGCTGTCCTAAACAACCATAACAGGAGCTGAACAAAAAAAGATAAACAAAGAAAAAGAGAAGAAGCAACATTTTGTTACAAAGTACCTGAACCAATAGCCTCCACACTCTCTCCGAACACTCAAGAATCTCCTCAGTTGATTCAAGCAAAAGATTCTGGAAGACAATTCTCAGGGTGTCCCCTAGAATAGAAGATGGCCAAAGAAAACTTTTAGACTGCTCAGAAATGTTCTTTCTGCATCCAGCTTCAAGAAGTCGTTCCTGCCAGGTGAAAATTTAGAAGCCAGCGTTAAGAGTATGAAAGGAGCATAAAGGTGAAACTGTATTCTGAAGGAAACAAAAGGGATATACATCTGTTAGTTTACTAGGCCAAAGAAAATTAAAAGGAACAAAGATACATGTAAATCATGCAAGCGGCTACAAACATAGGCAGCAAGCACCAAGAGAGATTCTATTATATAGAAAACAATAGAAACCTACCAGAGTTCGAATAGCAGAAAATCGAACTGAAGTGATGTCGTGCCTCATAAATGGCCACAATCTAGGGGCTAAACCTGATAATGCATAAGGGCTTTCCTTGACTTGTCTTTTTTTTCCAATACCCTCAACATTAACCATTTCATTGAGGTCAACATTCTGTTCCTCCCCTACTGATAATTCCTCATGCATCACCAGGGTCATGCCATCTTGAGAATAGATTTCTGCCAGGAGGTTCATAACACTGCAAGAAATACTTTACTGGTTCAAAACTGATTTTGTGCAGAAAAATTCCCAAAACCAAGAAAAATGGGTTTTAACATATCTGGAGAGTGAAAATTTAAGCATGTAACTTTACACTTGCTTACCTGCTGGTGGATGGGCTTAAGTCATCCAACTCAAGCAAGATATCCCATAGCAGCATGACGATGGAAAGTAATGTTTGCCCTCTCAAAGAGACAATAGCAGCTGCTGCAGGTATAAGAGCATCAGCCGCAACGGCTCGCACATCGTCGTCAGAATCCTCCAACCCTGCTTTACATGCCGGAAGAATATAACCAAGCAAATCTTGGAGCATTTCCTGCAATGAATCATCAGGGCGAATTAAAAACAAAAACTAGCACTACAGATGCATCTCAACAAACAAAGACCAGTTGAAGAAGGAAGTGAGCTACGCAGAGATTTAAACAATTCAAAAATACTACCTCTATTATGATAGAAAAAAAAGTTCTCCAGACTTGGAAAAGAGATAAAAAAAGACTGTAAATATGTCCCTTTTTTTTTATAAAAAAACTGTGCAATGTGGTGAAGTCTTACCTGTCGCACAGCAACCAAGTACTTGATGCCCAAAAGACTTCCATGACGAATTTCCCATTCAGGCCGGCGCTAAACAAATACAAATGACAAAGATTACCACATAGCTTTATAATTTACAGAGACGGCAAGAATTTTCTTAGTTTTGCATAAGTTTAAAAAAGAACTGATACAAAAATTACCTGCATCTGAAGCAAAATATTTAGTGTTTCATAAATCAACGAAGGACTCATGTATTTGAAAGTAGCACCAAGTGCTTGAGCACAAGCTTCCCGCACAGGAGCAACTACCTGATCAGAAATATAGTCCCCAAATCTACAATCGAGGTATTGAGAACCAATAAGAATGACCAATCAAATTCTAGTATAGGAAACCTAATAACAATCCTGCTACATGGATACTATGAAGCAGAAACTTCGAAAACTGGAAAAGGTAATAAGATAGAGAATAAAGTCTTACCGGTCAAGTGAAAGTACACATAAAAAACGAATGGTGCAGTCCTGGAGAAATTCAAAATTTTTGATCCAAGAATGTCTAGCTTGTTTAACCAAATCCAACACTTCAAGATTTTCTCCCTGACGCTTAGGTCTAACCGAATCCTCAATAGAACTCTTATCTTCACAGTGATCGTTGACCTCTGCCACATGGTTTATAGCAGAGTGAGATGATAAGCCATCGATAGAAGATTGAGGTTCCACTTTCGTAGAACTAGAGTCAATTTGTCCATTGACCTTCACTGATGGCAGCAAAAGCTCAGAATTATCATCTTTCAAACTAATATCATAGTCAGCCCCCATAACTTCCAAATTGGTATTATCAGTTAATGATGTTGATGAATCCTCAGTCTTAGGTCTTTTTCTAAGTGGCTCCAGCTCATTTTCTGAAACCTGCATATTCAAGTCTATTTCTCTTTCTCGTGTTACTTTATTCAAATCTTCTTTCAACTCAAACCCATCATCTGAGCTAACCTCTGCTGTTGACACTCCAGCAGAACCACCATGAAGCATTAATATTTCTCTCAGAGCCATTACACTTCCATGACGAATCTCCCATGCTGACCACATTATCAGATTATTAGTCAAATCACTAGAACTCAACAAGTTAAAACAAAAGTAAAAATGATATGGCACAAGTAGATGACCCTTACCAGGGTCAAACATATCAAGAATAAGTTGCTCAACAAAGCTGTGGAAAGGCCATTTTCCATCCCCATCAGACTCGATATCATCTTCATTACCAATGTCCGCCTAAAAAATTTTAAGTAGCATATAGAGAAGAAAGGAGACAGTATGAAATATGGTCTCCCAAAATCAAGAGGTGCCTAATATTTTAATAAGGAAAATTCCTGACGCAGATTGACTTTTATTGCTAAAACAAAGTATGACAACTGCAGTTCTATTTTTAGGAGTATAGTTTGTGCCTACGTCTGGAATATACAAAAGTAAAAAAGAATAGCTCAAATTTGAATCCAAGGATAGCATATCAATGAATTATTGACACTTCAGGTTGGTTGTATGTTCAATAACAACATTCTACGACTCACATTATGCAAGTCAGTCGTCCGTCATTATGAGTATGCATTATCCAAATACCTTGTTAGATTCCAATGAGTCGGGTAAAAGTCTTTTTGAGGTTGAGGCAACATGGGACGATGGCATCTCAACATCTGCTCCTTCGGAGCTACCTTTAGCTTGATCTTTTGAGCTTATTTTTGCTTTTCTTTTCAGCAGATTCAATTCCCTTGCACTTGGCCTCTTGGAAGTGACACGGGGAACCATTCTAGAAACGAATTGTTGAATATGATGTGGAGAATAATTTGCATATAATCTATTTCCAGCCCCATTCGAATGAACATGGGACTTCTGCTCAATAAGATCCTCATCTCTAATCATTTCATTGACATCCATAAACTGCTCGCACATGTCCAGACCTGTTCCATAGATTGTCAGAAGTCTATTCAATAGATTCATCAATCAATTCAAACAAGAGATGTATAGAGCATACATAGTTATCTTTATAAAAATGGGTTACTGATTTCTCAAAAATTATACACGTAATCTGCCTGGTATACCACAAATCATGAAATTGAACGATTCATAACACTTTCCTCATGATAGATGATTAATAGAAGAAACAAGTCCAAGGAATTGACCTAAACGTCGTCGGAGATTTTTTTTCTGATGAGCCACTCGATCTCTTGGATTCTTGGAATTGTCATTCATAATGTCGTACTCCTGCAACAAAAATAGTTTCACGATGTTGGAAACAGCTACTAATTTGCCTATCATCTGATTTTATGTTTATTTGTACTAAAGGAACTACAACATATATTAAGGAATAAATACATTGGGCGAGAAAAGGTAAAGAAAAATGGAGCAACGCTGAAAGATTCACATATTCCCTTAAACCAAAAGTTCAAAGAAAAAGAACCATGGCAAGGTATCATGATGTATCAATTCTGTAAAGATTGATAGTTACATACTAAGCCACAGAACTTTTTGAGGCCCAACAATGAAACTGCAGAAACATAAATTCTGCAGCATGCAGCTGATAAAGGATAGTTTGATAAAAACATCACACTTATTGTTTTTAATCATGTTAAGGATGTGATCCAACACCATTTTTCCTTACGAGTTACGAGATTTTCAATTAAACCTATAACACTTCTAAGAATCCAACCAGATTGCCATCAAACTTAGTGTCGTTCCAGTGGCCTACTTATTCCAAACGAATGATGACTGACAGAAAAAATGTAATCTCCACAAAGATGATTTTCTATGCCTAGAGACAAGACAGCAACAAAATATTAAATCACAGCTAAATCAGCTGAAATCTTAAAGAACGACCTAGACAAGTAAACAATAGCAAAATAGAAAATTACCTGTCCACCAGATGCCAACAAAGCGCCAAACTCTAGAACCTTATTCATCTCAAAACTGTTAGCACATGCCAAAAATTAGAGACAATTAGAGAGATGTGAACACCTTAACATAACGAAGACATCTGAAATCCAGCTACGAACTCGAAACAGTAGATGAAAATAAACAATTTTCTTGGGTAAAAGAGATATGAATAACCTTCGGAAGGGAGCATTAGCTAAAAGTTTGGACTGAAGAGTGCGCAATGCCACCGCTTTATCTACATCATCAGACATCCCTGCCTCACCCAACTTTGCTTTCAAAGAATTTAACAGTTCATTCAATGATATATGCTTGACATTTAGAACAATGGCACCAATAGCATGCGCAGCAGCAACCCTCGTATCCCATTTTTTACTACGCAGATAATGCAAAACCTGATTACGAGAAAATATAAGAGTTCAGCCAAAGGTACACATAGGAAAATATAAAAAGACGTGAACCTAAACTACATAATGCCAAAATTTCTGATACCTAAAATACAGTAGAAACAAGGACTCCAAGAAACAACACTTAGCCTGAGTAGAATTGTTATTTTATGAAACTAGATGTCCTAACAACGCTGGAATTAACCTATTAACAAAAAATCTAAGAAACAGAGTTAAATCCTAGAACTAATTGATACGCAGGTGTGTCACCTAATTGGATTCCATTTTGAAAGCCCATTAGATTCTTTATCTAAAGCTACAACATTCTTCAGGACCCGTATGGACTGAGAAATTATATATAGGCATGTTCACAAAATTCTGACAACAGCCTATTTAAAGATGCATTGTAACTAGGTGTCAAACAACAGGAGGCGCTCCTAGGAATATTAGCTGTGTGTAGCACTATAAACTTTATCTAGCCATGCGGGGACTTGCGATATATGTATTAGACAAACTTAAGAAGTATAGCCATCAAACAGGGGATAACACCTTTTTAACCTGGCAATGAAATTTGAAAATTATAATACGGGACATACACCATGAGCTCCTAAACCTCACATCATATACTATCTCTGCAAACCTCAACTCATTTGGATTGATGAGTCATAATATTACTATTTCCAAACAGAAGGGCATATATATAACTATAGGTACATTGACATCTCAGTTATTTTCCTATCACTTAAACAATCCACCATAGCTTTAATCCACAGAGAAAAAAAAAAAAAAAGAGTAAACTCCACAATGGTAGCACCCCCGTCAACCGGAAGCCGAAGGAAAAGAAAAACATCTATGACTCTACCTTTCTCAAAAGAGAGCACAAGTCCTGAGGGTGAGACTTGGCAATATCCCCGATCTGCTTGGCTGCAGTTAGCCGAGTAGCTTGTGTTGAACCAGCTACAAAGAAAATTATAATTAAAGAGAACAAGTACAGTCTTCAAAAATTAGGATACGAAGGTGCAAAAAGTGACATAATCAAAAATGAAGAATGGCAAAAAAAAAAAAAAAGAGAAAAGCAAAAAAAGGAATCATCATAAACTATCAGGGTAAAAATCAAGGATACTGTCCAACAAAGTAAGGAGACGATTGAGTCGCGAAGATTGTTGCTGTGCCATGAAGGCCACAATGACAACGATGATGATGATGATGAAAATAAGAGTGAACCTCCTCTTGGCTTCAGTTCCACATCCAAGCTCATCCAATCACTTAACGAAAAACTGACCCTACAACACACACTGCGGATAAATCAATGACCGAATTCTCGAAAACAAAAATCAAATCACGCATTCGGAAATAGAATATCAACATAAAGAAAATTCGTTCAAAAGCTTTATTAGTAATTCGATTTGCTCAGGATATCCGTTCTCCCATCTTCATCCTCGTGATTTTCTAGGAAAAGTCGAAGAGAGAAGGAAAAACTAGAATATATAAGGTCAGGAAAAAAATTAGGGTTTTGTTTACCTGGTTAGGTTGCGAGGTTCTCAAGAGCAGAGAATGCTTCTGCTGATATATAATGCTGGTTCCTTCTTCTTCCTCCTCGTCTTTCTTTTAGCCTCCGAGGAAATTTGCACAAAAATATTGCCGAAAAATAAAAACAACATATTGGAGGAAAACCGTTCTTTTTTACGCTGGAAACAAACCATTCTTCCGGTACGTAATAAGTGTTCAATCCCAATCCCGGTTTTGCACGGGAACATTTTTTTTATATATATATATAGTTTTCAGATTTTTGATATATCGAAGCCGAAGAACTTTTATTTTGACTGTGTTATAAAGTATATAATAAAATTAACATAAGGTTTATAACAACTTTTAAAAATAGGCTTAAGGTAGGTTTTGTTACAGATTTTTATACAAAAATTTAAAAATTAAATGTAAAACTCTAAAAAACTAAAATTTAATAAAAATAAATCAGTTACTGATTCGGCTCCGGAGTGAGTTTGGATTTGATTTTCTGGATACATAGATTTATGACACATTCTCGTATTTTGGCGGGTTCGATTTATCTAATTAGATATTTTGGTTATTTTAGTTTAACTTAATTAAATATTTTCTTTTTTGGATAGAGTTTGTTTCGGTATAGATCGAGCTCGGATTTGAGTTTCTTATATATAAAAATTCAAAATTAAAAAAAATTAATAGAAAATTTCAAAAAATTAAAATTTGGTTCTTGATTTTGTTCAGATTCGGGTTCGAATTCGGTTTTTTGGTATATATATTTAGACTTCATTTGAGTATTTTTTCAGTTTTGGTTTCTCTAATTCGGATCAATTTTGGTTCGTGTTTTAGGTATCTAAAATAACATCTCGAAAACAATATTCCAACATATCAACACAGGTCTAACAACCTAAATAAACACGATTTTAAAAAACAATCAAAACAATTTAATCCCGCATTATAACGCGGATATAATCCTAGTATATAATAATGAGAAAAAGCATTGGATATTACCTAAAGTTATTGAAATTCGGTTGTAGGATAAGGCTGCAAACGTAGCACACTGTGCAAAATTTTGGGCGGTTTAGCCCCTACCAACTTAAGTGAAAAAATATATTTTAATAGATTGCAGAACCTATTTTATTAATAGATTGCAGAACCTATTTTATTTGTTATTTCTGTACAACAAAAATTCAGAATGTCAACACTAAGCAAGTACAAAGCCTTTTAGAAAGTAATCAAAGTAGAGACAAAAAATCTATACTTATCTCATTCCAAATCCCTTTTGTTTACGCTAACAACCATTTATTTCTTATCAAATTCTTAGCATCTCACCATTTATAGCACCAGCTGGTCTCACAATTCACTGCTGCCACTGGTACAAATCTACACATCAAAAACCCTAGGTCGGGACAAGTATGTTTTTTCTTCACACTCTCAAACATTGTTGCTGTTGTTTGCCTTTCAGTTTTTGGTGCATCCCTTTGTTCTATGCGATTTTCACATTTTTGTGTGGTATGATTACTTGATTCTAAGAAATTTTATCTAGAAATCGTCGCCATCGGTATTTTGGTTAAGGTTTAGGGGTTTTTAGGTTCGACGAGTCCTGTAAAAGTACGGCGTCAAAATCCTAAAGCAAACTCGTTCAAGCTTTTCTCATGGTTGCGATTCATTTCCGTATTTTGGCCTACATTGGTTTTTGTTGTTGCTTTGATTGTGTTGGCCTTGATTTTTGTTGTTGGCTTGGGTTGATTTTTGTTGATTTAAGCCCCATTTTGATGTCTGTTTACAAATGGTTTACAAATGCATCACAATTGTTTAACATATTGTAGAAAGATTTGTAGTTGGATTTACAAAAAAAGAAAAAAGAAAAAAGAAAAAAAACTTTGTAGTTTGTTTTGAAAATTGGTCATCAAACCATGCAAAACTCATCATATTACTGTTAACATTCTAATTTCCACATAATATTTTTCGTATCTTTGTTTATTGAATAGGAACTCTCGTATAGATTATTAGCAGCTAACATTTCTAAGTAGGTAGTTAGACATTTCTAAGCAGTGGCAAGAGACCGCGGGAAGCTTCAAATTCACGGTCACAACCAAAATGTTGTAAGCACTAGTTGCCCATATTGCATTTCAATTTAAATCGCAGATATTTTAAATATTTGCACCTATATTATATTTTTTGCATTTCTATTATTTTTTTCTAGTCCCATACATTTTGATGTCCTATACAAGTATAAGTGTTGTTTCTCATATCACCCCATATCTTACTGTGTAATGTTCTTATGCAAGTTGGAGAAGAGATGAATGGTGTGGCCGTCCAGCCCAGCCAAATTGTAAGCCCCTACCAATTGTAGTTAAAGCAAATATTTGCAGTTATATTTTAATGTTTGAAGTTATTTTTAACATTTACAGCTGTATTTAACATTTGTCTTGTCTTTTACAAGTATATCAATGTGTCGCCCTTCGGTAGGTGTTGTTATCTTTAGCATCATATCTGTGTGATTAGTGTTCTTATGCAGGCGGAAGAAGGGGTGAACGATGCCTCCGACATGGATGTATCCGACGAGCCCCACCAAAATGTTGTACACACCCCTTTCCCTTTTAGCAGCTTTATTAAATCTTGCAGTTATTTTTAACATTAACAGTTATGCCATAACATTTGCATTTCTTTTCTCGTTTTCTATGCATAATCTTTGTCTTGTCCTATACAAGTATAGCAATGTCTAGTCCTTCAATAGGTGTTGTTATTCATATCAACTTACATGAATGCTTAATGTTCTTATGCAGGGAAAAAAGGGATGAAGGAGTCTCCAACATAGGTATATCCAATCGTGCCAACCAAAATATTGTAAGCACTAATTACATATTTTGCATTTAAAATCAATGGTTTTAGTTCTTTTTAACGTTTGCAGTTATATTTGCTAACTATTCTTGTTTTTTAGTTTCAACCTTTTTTATGTCATATACAAGTATACCAATGTCTTGCCCCTAAATCACAGCTAAAGCAAACATTTAAAGATAAATTTAGTGTTTGCAGATAAATTTAACGTTTGTTGTTATATATAATCTTTTGAAGTTATATGTACTCTTTGTCTTGTCCTTATGTCGTCCTTCTGTAGGTGTTATTATTGGTAGCACCATATCTACGTGAGTAATGTTCTCATGCATGCGGAAGAAAGGGTGAAGGATGCCTCTGACATGAGTGTACCCGAACAATCCTGCCAAAATAATGTAAACACCCCTTAACCTTTTTGCAGCGTTAACAAACTTTTTGTAGTTATTTTTAATGTTTACAATGTTTACGTTTGCAGTTCTTTTCTGGTTTTCTATTCACAACCTTTGTCTTAGCCTATACAAGTATAGTAATATCTTATCTTCTATAGGTGTTGTTATTCGTATTAACTTACTTGACTGCCTAATGTTTTTATGCAGGCAGAAAAAGGGTGAAGGATGCCTCAGACATGGGTGTACCCGATCAGCCCAACCAAAATATTGTAAATACATGGACCTTTCTTGAAGCTAAATTGAAGTTTTGCAGTTACATTAAACTTGTGTATCTACACAATTCTTTTCCTTTTTGCTGCAAAAAAAAGATTTATGTCAATTATATCTTATAAGATCAAAGCACAACGTTAGCTATTATAAATATTTTTCAGTCAAGACTTGTGTTCATTTGCCATGTTTTATAACTTTAAATCCTAAACCGCAGATGATAAATTCATTCGTCTCACTCTAAAAAATTACAGCAAAAATTATGGACTACAATGTCAAATTGCAGAAGCCCCATTCTCATTGCAAACTAGGGTTTTTTTCCGTTTAAAATCATAAATAGAGAAGCACAAAAAGTGCCCAGTAAACGCCAAGAGCGAGAGAAAGGAGATGTGGTTCCATTTACACCCAAACGTAGCTCCGATTTTGAAAACAAGTTTTTTATCGGATAAATACAAATGTCGGGAGTCTTAGTTGCAACATGATTTTTAGAGTTGCGTGTGCCTACTACTCTGTAACTGGGCCTGATTTTGTGTTATAGAGACATGTTTTGTCTCTATTTACGTTGTATGTACTACGGTTTCAGTGTGTGTTCTTAAGAAGCATGCTTCAACTTGTTCGGAATGATATATTCAAACACCTTAGGTACCTGCAAATAATTTTTTTACCCCAAACAATTCTTTTTTTGCGTCCTTTTTAATAAGTTAGCCGCTACCACATAAGTTAGTTGCTACCTGATATAAGAATGGCCGAACAGCATGAATCGGAGCAATGAGAGCTTGAAGAACTTGGACCAGAGGAGCTGGAGCAAGCGATGGATATACCAAATGGTCCCATTACAAGATTTAAAGCCCAGAAATTACAAGAAGCCGTTGGCACATTGCTCAATCAGGCTAAAAGCAACCTAAAAAAATTGTCTAATTAAGCTACCTAAAGGTTGTGTAAGAGAGGTGTATACACTTCCCCTCTTTTCCCCTTGCTCTAGTTTTGTCCCCAATGGGTTTTAATGAGGTAATGTTGTATACACTTATTCATCTATTTTCTTAGACAACATTGTTATTGTTAAGTTATTGAATAAGTTCACTTCATTTGGAGTTGGGCTGATTTTATCTAAGTATTAAGTTATTGAATAAGTTGTATTTGGCCCATTAAGACTCTCATTTTCGTGGCCCTTTAGTACTCTAGGGTTTTCCTTACTCCTTTATATGTTCCTTGAAACTCCTTTGATCAAAACCATCAAACATTTTATCAAAAACTTTCTTACAAACTTGTTTGATCTGTGTGGTGTGTAATATCCATATAACTTGATCCTCATCCTCGTGTGTCATATAATGGGTAAATTCAAGCCAAAGATCAAGATCTTTTCATCACTCTTGATAGTTCAAATCGATCCACAAATTCAGCAAAACGTCTATTCATCTTCTCTATCATTCTCGCTCACTCGCTGGTCAGCTTAAATTGGGTCATGAAACTCCTCATTCAGTCTTTATTCCGCTGCCAAAATTTCAATCGAAATCGAGTTGTTTAGCAGTTGATTTCGTTCTCCACATCTGAATCCGTCTCTTCGACTTCCGCCTTCGTGTTCATCACTCTTGGATGATCACAACCTCTTGATTTTGCTCCTGGATGCTCCTAACCTTCAGTATGAGTGTATTACTACCTTTTCCTTTTGCATCGTTATATATTGCTTAATATAAAGTGTTTTCTTCATTACCGTTAAAAGTTTAGATGCTAGTTATCTGCAAATCAAATCGTTATACGTTAAGTTAATTGATTTTCGTTATCAAATTTATTAACGTTCAAATCTACTTCGTCTTCTTCAAAGGTGGTTCAAACCTATCTATAATACTAGCTATGGTTGTCGTTGGATTTTTTTTACACTTTTTAGCTTATCAACAAAAATCAAATAAATTAAGGCTTCGAATTCGTAATAAGCATTGATGAAATCAAATACACATAAAAAGAGTATGTATCCGTAATTATCCTCAACTCACTAACGTCATGACCACCTTAAACTTCCAATCCTGAGAGATTTGCAATTCCACTCACCCAATACCAATTTTAATGATTTCCTAGAAAAGTAAACAAACAAAAATTCTCTACTTATGTCTATTACCTCAAATCCAATCCTCCGTTGATGCAAAACAAACTTGTAACGAAGCTTAATATCTGCCATTTTCAACGATATTCACTCGCAAGAGGGAGAACGTTGACCATCAAATCTCTTTCAAATAGGAAAGAGAAAATTCAGATAGATTTTATTCAGTTAAGGGGTATTTAGTCTTTCCTCACTATGACCCTACTACTAATTAATTTTGAGAATGATATGATAGTTACTGAATTAGTTTCCTAATTTCTATTATCTACCTAATTTTTCCTATACTAATATCTACGTGAATGATTAATAAGTTAAATATTTTGTTCTACTTTTATATTTAAACTAGGATTATAACCGCGTTATAACGCGAGATGTTATTGTTTTTTTAAACAGTTTTCATTTAGGTTGTTAGACCCGTGTTTATATTTTGGAATATTGTTTTAAAAGTCTGAAACCCAACTGAAATCTATGTGAGGTATAGGAGTCAAACCCGACAAAATATTCAAATAAGCCTTAAATCTATACACCCGAATAACCCAACCCGAACCCAAAATGGAACCAAATCAAAAACCAAATTTTAGTTTATTAGAGTTTTTCTATTATTTTTTTAAAATTTGAATTTTTATATTAAAATACTCAAACTCGAACTTAATCTATAACCAACCAAACCATATACAAAAAATAAAATTATCTGAGTAAGTGTTAAATCTAAAAAACAAAAATACGAAATAAGAGGTCACGAACCCGACAAAATACCAAAAATTATTTTTAAATCTATATACCTGGAAAACTGAATCCAAACCCGATCCGGATCCGAATCAAGAACTGAATTTGTACCTGTGATATTTTTGTTAAGGGAGAAATTTTTTTCTCTACGATTGGAACACACTATCACATTACAAAGTTTACAAATGACTGAAACTTCAAAGCTTAAAGAAGAATAGAAGGAATTTAGTAAAGAATTTGGTTCAGTTTTAAAACGAAGTCTGTTCAAGAGAATTTGAATAAAGAACCGAATCGGTTATTGAGTTGATTAGAGATTTCGTTACAGAAGCTGAGTATTTGCAGAGAAAGGAAAAGCTATATGTATGTAGCATCACGTCTTTGATGTTAAGGTGATGATGACACAACAACATTGACATAAAGAAAACCAATTCGGACACCTTCTCCAATGACTCTATCAGGAGTTGAGGCTCTATAGCGGATTATTATAACTCTCTTGTTAATTAGTAAAGTGTTTGTAGTACGTAGAAACCAACACCGTTCACCATCAAACGGAAGAGTGACCAGCTCCAAGCATATGCAACGACGTGTCTATTATGTGGATGTGACCCTTAAACGCGAGAAGAGCATGAGACAAGGTTCCTAGCTTCCACATTGTCAAAATCGACTTTATTTAGATTCTGTTCAAAAGCAAAAGTAAACGAAGTGAGTAATTGAGATTCTGCTAACAAAGGACTTATAATAGAACACACTACCATCCCAAAGTTTCCCACTACGTTTGCTATGGTCCCTATGATGATCTCTGCGATAGCGGTCTCACTCCCTATCATTATTTTTCTCGCTATCTCTATCTCTACTTCACTCCCTATCGATATAATTTTCTCTCTACAACAAAGCTGACGTAACCTGAAAAAGGCTTGGATAGTTTCCTCCTAATTTTCACTATTGAAAAGAAGATAAAGTATGCCCGGTTTTTTAATTTTGACCAAATATGCTCAAAGCTCTTCCAATCATAAAACATAATTTTATATACAAAGCATACAACCTATTCAGTAGACTGCTTCAGCTTCATACAACTTCTCCTTCATGCTGCTAACAATTCTAGGCGCTTCCAACCACAACCAAAGTTGTAGCATTAAAAAGCATAAGTTGAATGCTTGAAAAATTATAAGCTTTTGTAAAGTTTGTATAAGTAATTGATTGGGATAGTTGTAAGCATTTAATATCAAAATTACAAAATTAGACATTAATATGAGCAACTAAATTACAAAACTACATATATAAACATGGGAAAAGAATCAACAATTGGGTATGGAAATCCCAAGAATCAGAACCTTTATTCAGATATGAAGGTTCCTTCATATGTTTCTGTGTTTTTCTTTAGGATAGCAATGATAAGGTTTGTTTGTTAATATTTACTTATCTGTTTCCATGTTTTTCTTTATGATCAAAAATAACAGAGCAAAACAATGGGAGCACAAAAAGCATAAAGAAGATGAAAAACCACAATCTTTGAAGTTCAAGCAGTCTCAACAATATGAGAGAGTGAGAGAAAATAAACACTTAAAAAAGGAACAAAAATCACCATGGAAATCAACTAAACCCAAATACACAACAAACAACGAACTGAAAAAATCTGTGATTTTTGTTAGAATTTTGCGCGCCACTGGTACTAGTAGGTTGACACTCATCAAGGATATTATCCCTCTTTAAGATTTCATATACCCAGAAGCAAACAATTTTAAAACCTCAAGCACACAAGGTGTTTAATGTAATTTTTGTCGTTAGCCTCTGGTGTTAAGCATACTGTGATATTTAGTTCTTTACAAATTTATAAACGATTATAGTTCTCTGCAAATACAATTCAAGAATACCATTATTGATAAAATAAAATTTTTTAATATCAGAATCTCAAAAGACCAGGTAGTAACTATTTCGAAGCTAAAAGAACTAAATTAACTAGTAACAAAACTATTTGAACTAATTATATAATATTGAGCTGTCCATATATCTTCAGCAATATTATTTCTGGTACCAGACATATATGCCTCTTTTGTAGGTTCATAACATGTACTTTTGGCTTCATGTTCGTCATTTGAATCTGAAGATTCAATGCGTGTTCTTCCATCATTTCATACTCTTCAAAATCACGATCAATATTAGTTGATGCACGTATAATATTGTGAAGAGTCATGGTTGCTATAACAATCTTGCATTGTGTTTGAAGATTATATCGTGACTCATTCTTAAGGATTCATCGTTTTTCCTTCCACACACCAAAACTGCGTTCAGTGATAATCACTGAACATAAGGACGAATGACGCTTATTAAGTATCTCTCTTGCATAATTAGGTGGTCATGCAGTCCATTGATGTGGATGATATCTTGTTTCTTGATATGGAGCTAAATAACCCTTCCTATTTGGATATCCAGAATCAACAAGAAAAAAACTTTCCTTCAGGAGGTTTGGAAAATAAAATGTCTTCTTGTACGCAATACGTGAGAATTTTTGTATCATGTGCTCTTCCAAGAGTACCTACATACGCATATATAAACTTCATATCTAAATTGCAAATAGCAAAAATGTTCAGCAAAGATAATATCTCTCATTTTGATAACTTAACTCGTATTGGCACATGTGTGCCATCAAGAGCTCCAATGCGACCACTAAAGAGAGACCAATACTTTTATCTTCAACTTTGATCTGTTCTCATCAATTGTCTATCACAATATGGATATTTTTTTCACTCTCAACCATTAAGCCAACTACAACAAACATATATTGATTATAAACCATTGCTATCTCCTGTAAATACAAAACAAGAGATTACTTATATCGTAATATATAAAATTGTATGTTTAGCAAAAAAAAATGAAGTCAATCATGAGCATGATGTTGAGAAAGAATAAAGTCAATTATGACAACATTTGATCCAAATATTCTTGTTTTTAAAGAGCTAGTAAAAATAGACTAATATACCTACTTTATTTTATAAAATACTAAGATAACCGTTTTTTAAATAAAATTACTTAGACAACTTACTTTTCCAAAAATACATATTTTGGTCTGCACTCTTTAATTCACATTCAAATGAAGCAAAAAATTGTTTCTGGGTTTTCTTCTTCTTTATGATTCTCCAGACACAAATACTCTTCTTTGTTTAAGTTTTACTTCCTGCGTTTTCTTCTTCTTCATAGTTTCTCCAGATTCAAATACTCCTCTTTGTTTAACATTCAATTCTAAGTTGTGTTACAATTGAAGGTGATTGACTAATCTACTAGAGAATCATGTTATGTTTCATTTGATTTAACTTGTTCCTTTTGATTCTGCAATAACCATGGAGTTTTTCATATAACTATCGAGTTAACAATCCCTATTATATTGAACGTTCAATCCTAATTGAATTTGCATCAAAATATTTTGCGCATCATACAGATCGATCGGTCCTTACATGGATCGATCGATCCAAACGTCTCTAGAAAACGTAACACTTCTAGAGAGGTACAAACCGATTGATCTGCATAGAGACCGATCTGTCTGTACCACTTTAGAAGTGTTACATTTTTCAAAGACGTCTGGATTGATTTATCCGTGTGGGGACTGATCAATCTCTACGGTTCTGGAAAATGTAATAATTCTAGAGAGGTACAAACCAAACGGTCCATGTACAGACCAATCGGTCCGTGTATAGACCGATCGTTCTATACCTCTCTGGAAGTGTTACGTTTTCTCCAAGTCTCACTTATCACCAATTACTCTTTTCTTGTATAGAAATATGATTAACTTCAATGAAAATCGATAGTAAATAATGTTTAAGAAATTAAATAATTAAGCATTTGTGAACATCAAGTTTAAAATCAAAGATTGTTTTAAGATGATTGATCATTATGCATGTAGAAAGATTTTGAGAAAACAACAATGAACAAGTAAACGGAAAATACTTAATGTTTTAACAAAGCAACCAATCGATCTGTGTGTGATAAGTAATTGATCCGCCAAATTTTTTTTTCAGACTTGAAGAAGTCTGCCTAAAATCTGGCAGACTTGCAGAAAGTCTTCTAAAAATCTAGTATATTTGCATGAAGCCTGCCAAAAATCTGGTAGACTTACATGATTACTGCCAAAAATCTGGCAGACTTACAGGAAGTCTGCCAAAAATCTGGCAGACTTGCAGGAAATCTGCCAAAAACCTAACAGACTTGCAGGAAATCACCAATATTCTGGCAGACTTGCAGGAAATCTGCCAATATTCTGACAAACTTGCACAAAGTCTGCCAAAAATCTAGCAGACTTGCAACAAATCTGTCAATATTCTAGCAGACTTGCAGGAAGTCTGCCAAAAATCTGGCAAACTTGCAGGAAATCTATCAAAAATCTGGCAGACTTTCAGGATGTATGCCAAAAATTTGGTAGACTTTCAGGATGTATGGCACACTTGTAGGAAGTCTGCCATATATAGCAGAAAGTTTCTTATCAATATTTAAACTTTTTAAAATATAAAAAATATTTTTTGGATACCTAGAATATTATCTATACTTGGTTAAGATTATTTATAATTTCTAAAAGTATATTATTTTGTTTATCTAAAAATGGTAAAATTACAATTTTTTTTAATTTTTATTAGATAAAGGATATTTTGGTAATTAAAAACTATAGAGAAAAAACTGGATTGTATAAATAATTAAAAAAGTGAGTTATTGAAGTAATTTATAAAATAAAGTGGGTTATCTAAGTAAATTTTTCAAAATTTATAGCAAAACCTAAATCTAAAATGTTCCATGAAACGTCAAAAACGTGAAACAAGAAATTTCCAACTCAAATTTATAACTAGACACTATAATTATTTAAATTTTTTTCCCTATGATGCTTTCTAAATATTTTATCTTCTGTTATTATGTCGGTAAAGTCATAAAAATCTGATGACAATTCTCGTTTTTAGTTAGGTAATCAAGAGATGTCCAATACAATTTGCAATCATGATCTAAAGTAGACATCTGTACATTTCATTGCATATAGTGCGCTACTAAATGGGTTGAAAGAATCATATGCTTTCCTCCCGGTTGACCAAAATCTCTCTTGATTTTCTAAAGTACTTGTGATACTATCCCAATGATCCAAGTTAGGGCTGTTACATGAAGATCTTAATTTGCTAGATTTCTCTTGAGACTTGCTAGAAACATGTGATTGTGGTGTTGTTTTGGTTGTTTTCAGGCGATGATATTTTTTCAATTTCTACTTTTTCACCTTCAATGCTTTGAGGCAACTTATTAGGTCCATCATGGTGTTGCCAACCTTCACTTACAGAAATTGTAACTTTGTTGTTATCAAGGAGTGGAATATCACATAATGGATACAGAAAAATTCTTGAAGCTTTTGGACAAGCCGCAACATTATAGATACTAACAACTAGGATTGGAAATATCTTTGTACAAAACTAATAAAAATGTATATTGTATAGTAAAAGTTACCTTAATGAGTTCATCCCATCAGTCGATGCTCATCTCTATTTCTCCAAACTTAATAAATCCCAAACCTATGGCATTCTTTGTGACACTTTTATAAAGACCACACTGTTTTTTAGATGGTCTAGCCAACTTTTTAAATTTCTTCCAGGTAAAATCCAAACCGAATCGTTTCAAAAATTCTACTTGTATATTTTGTCTTTCAAGTTCATTAAAACATGTACCTCTCTAATGTCCTTTATCTTTCCTAGAGTTGGCTAACACTAGCATCTCATGACTCAAAACAGGAGTCCACATAAACTTTTTCTAAACCAATTATTAGTGGTAAGCTTTTAAACAATTGAAGAATAAAACAAAATTTTGAATTTTATCTATAACTTGATAGTTGATTGTATGTTTTCTTCTAGGTTCGACATATTTTCAGGTAAGCTGGAAAAAAACCACAAAAAACAAATCAAAAGGATTAAGCAAAACAACTATACATACATGCAAATAAATGACTTGCAACTTGCAAACGAAGAAAATAATGAAAAGAAATAAGGAAATAAAAATAATTTAAAAAATTGGGATGATTTTGTCGACAAATCATAACAAAACCAAAGTTAAACTTAAACGAATCATATGGTCTCTTCACTAACGAATGGTTCATCTCCTTTCTTCGTCTCTTGCTGTTGATTAGTTTAAAATCTCTCCCAAATTTTGAGAGTGTTATTCAGTATCATATAAATAATCTATTAATTCAATTTAAAAATGGTTCCAAATCTTACATAAATTTTGTCAAATAAAATGCTGAAATAAAGAAAATCACCAAAAAAATCTTTAAAAAGAAGAAAAATAAAACCAAAAATAAATAATTTTAAATAAATTGGGAGACTTGAATCAGCTATTACGAACCTCGATATGATCTGGAAAATGAGAGAAAAAGGAGGGTGAGTATCTAGTTCAAGTCTCCTGGTTGATTTGATATTATTTATTTTTGGTTTTATTTTCTTCTTTTTAAAGATTTTTTTGGTAATTTTCTTTATGTTCAACATTTTTATTTAATAAACTAGATGATGTCCCGTGCGATTGCACGAGACTAGATTTTTATGAGTTTTCTGCGTATACATAGTTACTTATATTTATTTGAAGTAAATATTTTTTTTGTTTATTTCTAATATGTATTGATTTATATATTTGAATGCATCGACAAATTCGTATTATACATATATTAATCTTGAAATTTAATATGTGGTTTAATCTTGAAATATTGAAATTTGATATGTGGTTTCATTGAAATGTGTAGTATATATACTTATATTATAATGATGATTTGTGTTGTATTCAAAATGTATTTTTAGATAGATATGCATTATATAATATTTTGTCTCTAGTACTTATATAAAAGTTAATAGTATCTATAAAATCAATAGCATCTTAAAAAATTTTATATAGAATTTAGGTTTTACAACATTATGATTTTCGTATATGAACTTTTTTTATTTGTGTCATTTAATTTTTAGACTCATTATCTTTAAGGTTTTTAAACCCGTATTTATTTTAATTTTTATATCCGCGTTCATTTAAGGTTTTAAATTTAAATTTATTATTTTGTATAAATTTATAATATTTAGTAAACATGAAATAACATTATCTAAAATATTA
>OVBA01003267.1:0-28917 GCA_900406435.1 Lepidium aucheri | reverse complement strand
GGTACCTGGTACATCTTGTCTGATGTCCAAGACTGAAAGTGAAACTCAAATCTGGCATCAAACGTTAAGTCATATGAATTTCAAGACGATGGCTGAATTAGCCTCAAAAGAAATAATCAGAGGACTTCCTAAGCTTAAACGAGATCAGGACATTGTATGCGGACCATGTAGTATGGGTAAACAGGTCAAACTCAACATAAATCAGTACCAGATGTCAGATCCAAAGAAGTTCTTGAATTGGTGCACATGGATCTCATGGGTCCTATTTAGATTGAGAGTTTGGCAGGAAAGAAATATATATTGGTGCTTGTTGATGATTTTAGTCGCTACACGTGGGTTCGATTTCTTCGCGAAAAGAGTGAGTCATTTGAAAGCTTTTGTATCTTAGCACTTCACTTAAAGACTGAAAGACAAGGGATCAAGAACATTCGCAGTGATCATGATGGTGAATTTAAAAATAAAGTGTTTCGGAAGTTCTGCGACACACAGGGTATTGCTCATCAATTTTCTGCTCCACGTACTCCTCAACAAAATGGAGTAGTCGAACGGAAGAACAGAACGTTGCAAGAAATGGCTCGTGCTATGCTACATGGGAGTGGTGTCCCAAAAATCTTCTGGGCTGAGGCTGCTAACACTGCTTGCTATGTAATCAATCGTGTGTATGTTCGCAAAGGTAGCCTCAAAACATCGTATGAGCTCTAGAAAGGCAAGACTCTGACAGTCCATTACTTTCATGTGTTCGGTTGTATCTGCTACATTCTTAATGACAAAGATCATCTGGGGAAGTTTGATTCCAGAAGTGACGAAGGCATGTTTCTTGGATATTCAGGTTCCAGCACGGCATTTCGAGTATTCAACAGACGTACCTTAACTGTTCAAGAAACAATGAATGTGGTGTTTGATGATGCATCAATGATTCGTCTTCCTGCACAACACTTTGATGATGATGAGGAAATTGACAGTACAGTTACTCCCTCCCAAGGGTTGTCAGATCCAGGATCATCTGTGATGACGGATCAGACCGGAGTGAATANGGAGAGAATAACCCGAGGTAAACAGATTAACTTCAAGCAGCTGGCAGGGAATATGGCATTACAGGTGTTCATGACTCAAAAACAAACACTTGTTGAGGCTGTGGAATACGAGTGTTTTGTCTCAAATATTGAACCAAAATCTCATAAGGAAGCGTTCTCATAAGGAAGCGTTGCTAGATGAATTTTGGATTGCGTTAATGCAAGAAGAGCTGTCAAATTTCACCAGGTTCAATGTTTGGACCTTGGTCAGTAGACCTGAGAAGATGAATGTTGTTGGAACCAAATGGATCTTCAAGAATAAGATCGACAAAGATGGGAATGTAGTAAGAAATAAGTCACGGTTGGTGGCTCAAGGATATTCATAGGTTGAAGGAGTAGACTTTGAAGAGACGTTTGCCCCAGTTGCGCGCCTGGAATCAATCAGGTTTCTGCTAGGGATGGCTTGCAAAATGAAATTTAAGTTATATCAGATGGATGTAAAAAGTGCATTTCTCAACGGGGTTCTTCAAGAAGAAGTTTATGTGGAACAACCTAAAGGGTTTGAAGATCCACAGCATCATGAGTATGTGTATAAACTGTACAAAGCGCTGTATGGACTCAAACAGGCGCCAAGGGCATGGTATGATCGGTTGGCAACCTTTCTGATTGACAACGGATACACTCGAGGAAGTGTAGACAAAACTCTGTTCACATTTCAAAGTAGTAAAGGTTTCATCGTTGTCCAGATATATATGGACGATATAGTCTTTGGTTCTACTAGCCAACAAATGTCTGATTTGTTTGTCAGGGTGATGACTAAGGAGTTTGAAATGAGCATGAGTGGTGAATTAACCTACTTCCTGGGATTACAAGTGAAACAAACAGATGATGGAATCTCTGTAAGTCAAAGCACGTATGCCAAGAATCTAATACAGAGGTTTGGTCTGGAAGGAAGTAAGGTAGCTAAGACACCCATGGCTACGCCAACAAAGCTGTCTAAAGATGAATCCGGAAAGTCTGTGGATGCTACGATGTTTCAAAGTCTAATCGGAGGGCTGCTGTATCTGACAGCAAGTCGACCAGATATCCGTTTCTCAGTCGGAGTCTGTGCAAGGTTTCAAGCGAATCCCAAAGAGAGTCACCTTCAGGCTGCAAAACGGATTCTAAAATACATCAGTGGAACGATAAATCTAGGTATTTTCTTTACCAAGGATACAACAACAAGTCTAATTGGATATTATGATGCTGATTGGACAGGTTGTGTGGATGATCAGAAGAGCACCAGCGGTGGATGTTTTTTCATGGGAAATAACCTGATAGCATGGTTTAGCAAGAAGCAGAATTGCGTATCTTTGTCCACGGCTGAACCTGAGTATATAGCACTGGGAAGCTGTTGTACGCAACTGCTTTGGATGAAGCAAATGTCTGCTGACTACGGTATGGTTTTTGAACCTTTACTTGCTTATTGTGATAACCAGAGTGCTATAAGTATTGCAAACACCATGTTCAACACTCACGAACTAAACACATTGATACACGTCATCACTTTATTCAAGAGCTTGTTGAGGAGAAACTGATTAAACTTGATCATGTGAACACTGATTATCAACTGGCAGTTTTATTTACAAAACCCTTACCATATAATCGATTTATTGAATTACGAACGTCAATTGGGATTTGTGAATGCTGAAAGTTTCTGTGAGATGTGTAGGGCTTGATTCTGATGTACAGGTAGCAGACATCTGAGCACTGCAGACAGATATCAAGGTTGATCGACTTAGAGGAAAAGAGCTACCTATCATGCCGTCTTTGACAAACACATCGATCTCATTAAATGTTAGGAGAGGGAGGTCAAAGAGCTGAGGAGAGGAAGTATTGATGAGTTGAGAAGTCAAGTGATACTCATTACTTTGTGTTTGATACTTCAGTGTGATACTCGAGTCATTGATTGAGAAGTCAAGTGATATCCTTGATTCGAGGAACTAAGTGGTGTGTTAATCAGATCATTGACGGAGAAGTCAAGTGATGTCATTGGTCTAAAAAAAAAAACCACCACTCCCAAGTTATCTCTCCAAAGGAAATTCCAGCTGCCCAATCCGTTTGATGGTATCACTCTCGTGATTTGACAATGATGAAGGCATGCTAGTGTGAAAGACTAGCTTCTAACTCTCGACCTTGATCGTACGTCTCGTGAGTAAGGTTCTGTTGGCTGTCATAGAAAACACGGTCCTAAGTTGAAGAAAATCAAGGTATGGTTGTAATCACATGGTTGAATTATTACTTTGTCAGAAACTGAATTAGTGCACCGAATATTCACATGATCATGATTAATCTGGATCACTCACAAGTTTATTTCGTTCAACGGGGAGTTAATTGTGAACTGAATCGCCGAAAGTGTGTTTAATTAAAAAGGCTGGTTTGATTAAGAGAATGGTATTTATTGCTTGTGAACTGAATCGTCAATTCTTTGAGAATTAGGCAGAGCAAGTGTATCGTTTTTTTAGGCCCCAGAGAATTAATGACGGTCCAAAAACAAGATTAAATAGAGTCATTCGGCATCGACAGTTGTTATCCACGCAGAACTTCAATCAGTTTCAAAACAGAAGAGAGAAAATCAAAACCCTAGAAACAGAATGAAGGAAAATGGTGAACGATCGGTGTACTCAAGGATACGATCTAGCCACGATTGTCGCATACATCAACAACCAGGAGCGGTCGATTGTCCCATATCAGCCACTGATTCTTCGACTGAGTGACTCCTCTGTTTCCGCAACCGTCATTCCTCAGTCTCCACTTGAATCTCCGGCACAGACACCGATGTCTCCACCACGGGAGTTCCGACGCTCGTCGACATCAGAACCAACTAAATCACCGTTCTTGGTGATTTCGCTGAAATTGAAGAAGACATAACGCCACTATCGTCTGTTCCATCTCTGATGCATGTGGATCCGTCCGGTGATGATGAAGTTGAAGTTATTGGGGCTTCGAAGAGTCGGAGAGTAGAGAAGGCGATGTTGTCTCGAAGCTGGAAGCGATCATTTGCTGCTGAGACTACAGCAAAGTCTCGAAAAACCCGCAGGGTTGTCAAGGCTGAGCGCTCGAGTCAGGGTGGAGCAACAAAGGGTTTCAATAGGTCAGTTTTCTCTTCCTCCGAAGCATCTCGAAGGTACTCTCTGTATTCATCGGCAAGTGATAAGTTCATAGTGGAACATGCATATGCGTTTGAAGACCATGAATCTGATCTGGTTCAGTTGTTAAAGGATGCTGGTCTATTTAATTCGCTTGATATTGTTACTGACTATGATTCTGATGTTTTGTGTGAGCTGTGGGCGAATATGCCATATCGAGATCAGGAGAGCGAGTCTTGGTCTGTTTTCTTGCGTGGGTTTGAGTACGAAATCTCAGCAACCACCATTAATCAAGTTCTTGGAGCTCCTGATGTGCTAGATAGGTCGAATCCTCAGAAGCTGGAAGGGTTGCTGTCAGAAGATATTGCTATGGCTGTAACAGATGGATCACGGAAGAATCTTGCCCAAGTCAAACGAGTACATTTGACGAACCTGTACTCTCAGTTGTACACGTTTTGCTGCACTAACTGGTTGCCAACTTCCAGTGAGGGTTATGTGAGTGTCATCCGGATTCAACTAGCATACAAGATAGGAGCAGGTATTCCAGTGAATCTTGGCAAGGTCGTGTTCAGCCAAATCAAAAAGATTGCTGCCTCAACAAAGGACACAAAATCAAAACTCTTCCTTCCGTATCCATCTATGCTTACACGGTTGTTGGCAAGTCAGAGAGCGGTTCTGTCTAGTGCAACTCACAGGCCTGCTAAATCAGTTGTTGGACGAAACAAGGGAAAGGCAAAGGCTAAGCTTGCTGAACCAACATATACCAACAGAGAGCTGTTGGAGACTTTGCTTGTGCTCTCAACCGAGATGACGCATCTTGTGAAGCAAGCGCTCAAAGGTAAGTTCTCTGTTTCTTCATGGTAGTCTAGAATAGTTGACCACTGTGTTTTTTGACTCTGGTGCTGCTAAGCAGGGGGAGATAAGGAACAGGAACTTGAGGAGGAGGACCCGATAGAACTTTCTGAGTGAAAGATGGCTATTAGTGAGGGGGAGGATACTGAGCTTTAAAATCTTTTTCTTTTGAGCACTGTTGGCTCATTTTGGCCAGTCTGTGGCATTTTCTTTTGCAAACAGTTGCTAGTTTTTGCTCAGTCGTCTGTCTTTGTCTTCAGAACTTTGTCTAATATTTGCAGTTGGTAAGATTCTTGACTTCAGATTTAGACATGTTGCTCATGATGGTTAACGATCTTAACAATATTATGTGAGTATCTGCTATCGTGTTTGTGTGTCTGTTGAGAACAGGTACTGGAGTTTAGACATCACCTTGAGTCAAAAAGGGGGAGATTGAAGTGGCAATATGGAGCACGTGAGGACTTAAAGAAGACACGTGACCGGTTTAGATAGAAAGAAGATTCAAGATGATATAGAGTTTGAATTCAAATAACAAAGTGTAAATCTTATCAAGACTGTTGATAAGATCTTGTAAAGATTGCGGTTTTGTAGGAGAATATCCACCGAGCCCTTAGTCTATAAAAAGGATCTCAAATGTAAAACGAGGCGAGGATTTTAGAGATTAAGTTTCTAGAGCTTGTGATTTGAGGTTTAGGTTATCGATTAAGAGTAGTTTTGTTTGGATTTATCTAGATTAGTAGATCCATTAGAATTCGGTCTTTTGTAGAAAAGTAATATTCTAATAAAACGTAAAACTCAGTTGGAATAACCATTTGCATTGCTTGTGTTGTCTCTTTCACAACAAACACAACAAATTCTATTTAGCATATAGACATTTGTGTCCAATGAAATATAGATTGGTGTAAAATGTAACAAAGGAATAGGTAGATTAATACACACACGAGCTTCACGTGTAGCCCATTCATTTGGACCCCGCAGAATGATATAGATGGGGACACATATGCCCCACTCATTAGACCGGAAAGAACGGTGGTTCGTTGGCAATGGCTGATTTGACAGTGGCTAGCTAGGACCACGCCGGTCTCACGAGTCCAATCATATACCTTCTAGTGGGACCAACACGGCAGCTTCAGCCACAAGATGAACTTTGCGGGTTAGGATCAAACCAGCTTAACCGGTTGCTCTTCAAATTCGGTTTGGGACAAAAAAGAAAACGTGTGATATGATTGTTTCGATAACAGTCACTTTCGACAGTTTCCTAAATGTAAAATTTTATTAATGTACTCAAAACAGTCGGTTTGTGGGCTCCATTATCTGAATGAGATGAATCAAAATGGATGAAAATTCATACGTACATGTTATAAATAATTAAAATATGACCCATAATGTAAATGAAAGATCCATATATAGTGTACATATTACTCAGAAAAATAGATGCGTGTAAAATTATATGCTATATTGGACCATACTTAAATGATATAGAAATTGCAGGTATAATCATATTGTCTGCAAGTGGAGAAATTGGCCATAGAAGCGTACTGCTTAAGAACCATTTTTTTTTTAATTTTGTGATTGGGTGATACAAAATATAAAGGATATCCAACGGAATTAAAATAAATACTCCGAATACTCAAATAGATGAGTTCTGTAATAATTGATTGTAAGAAATAATGATACAATAAACACATATAAATATATAAGGCCTTGTTATAGAAATCACAGCTACAAGTTTAATGATAGTGAAAAAACAGTGAGACTTGAAGTCTCTGTGATTTAACAACAGAGTACAAAATACTCTAATAGATATCAAAACTTAACAACATTGCAATCCTCTAAAAAGATAAAAATAGAAGTCATGCGAAAAAAAAACATTCCAAAACAAAAAATAAAGGTCTATCTAGCATTAGGTCATTATACTTCACTATAGAAACTAACCATCAATTCGATCTCTAACTTGTCTGATCTTTGCTTTATTTCAAAAAGAAATTTGTATATATATCCTAAAAACTGAAGTAAATTACCTAAAATTTAACATCAGCTTAAAAAATTTGGGTCTTTTATTAAAAGTTTTTGGTTATTAGCATAGGTTATTCTCTTATAAGAAAAAGTGGAGAACATGACATTGCAGTTTTTTTTTCTTTCCAAAATTTGAAACTGGAGAGTTTATTACAAATTTATATCGAATAAAATACTTCTTAACAATAATATATCAATATTTTAATTATTATTTTAACTTAAAAAATTTATATCAAATCATTCTTTGCCACATATACCATAAAAATTCTTCAAAATGGCTGAAAGGTTCTTAAATAAGAAATATAAGAAACCAACTTTTCTCATTCTCTCACAAATATAATTGTTTTAATTGTTATAGATTAGTTATAATTATTTAATTTGTAAGAATAAGAAAGCTGGGAGGTGGTCTTATGATAAATGAAGGAAAAGTGGAGTTGGAAGTTTGGTGGGGACAAAGGGAAGTAAAGTGGGGCCATCACCGAAGGAGATAAGACACTTTTTTGCCGCGATGATGTTCCCTGTCTTATTACGGAACCACTCATCTTACGCCACGTTTTTTTATTACTTTCTTTTTTCCTTAATCTCTTCTTTTACTGTTTTTTCACTTTCTGTCTACTTCTCTCTTCTTCTTTCTTTTCTTACAATATTATCGTCTATTCTATTCAAACACAACAAAAAAATCGTGGAGTATTAATATTTACTTCATGTCATTTAGTTCATATATAGCACATTTATCTGTTCAACTCGTCAAAACAAAAAAAAAAAATATAGAATGATAAAAGAAAGTAAATTTTAAATAAGGATCCGAGAATTCAATTAGAATTTTAAGCAAATATTATCACAATACTCCTATATTTAGACGTTTTTTTTTTTGAAAATGATATATTCTTCAAGTTGAAACGTTACTGTATTTGTTCACGACTGAATTATCTTCAAGTTGTATACGAATATGTATGTCTAGTTTCCAGTCTACAACATTTTTACTTGGAACTTCCTATTCTTTTTCTTGTTAAGTGATTAAACGTTCATATATGTGATAGTTTATATTAGAATCCTAATTTTAGTGAATTGCGTATATAATTAGAAAAATTTGATATTCTGACTGATTAAATGTTATTGATCCAATTGTTAAAAAAAAACGTTTAAATTTTAACTCATAAACATCTACATAGATTCTTAGAAATATCTTACCAACTTGTAGTCGACCACTATTATTTTAAGTTCAACTATGTTAAAATATTTAATTAAAAGTGTTTCCGAACTTTTTGTGTGACTTCTCAATCAACTAAAGTCTAACAAGGTTAGCGATGTATGTTCATATAAACTTTTATAACCATCAGGACTAATTAAAACATACTAAAACAAAACATATTACTTTCTTTAGGGTTTCAAAAAGGACATGCGTATCAGTTTCACCAAACGAATCTAATAAATAAGACAAACATATAAAGGATATTATATTACGGTCATTCAATTAGTAAAAGTACCTCGTGTTTTTAATATTTAGGCCGATGTGCAAGATATTACTTGTATGTTTTATAAGCTATCTTGTTCTTAATATGATAGTTAGGATGATTAATGACCTTAATTAATATTAAGGGTTTGATCTCCCTCCATTATAAGAGGTAAATTACAAAGAGATTTAGAGAATGTATTTTAGGTTATAGAAAAAAACAAGAAGGAAAAAGAAGAAAACTATATATCTTTTCTTTCTCTATGTAGCTCTCGATCTCATTGTGTATAAATGCTACATATGCGACCAAGAGAAGTAAAGACTATTAATGAATTTATAACAATTTTAGTACGTAAATTTATTTTATAGATTTTGTTATATATGTTTTGAAAAACGTCACATTCAATAGTTGGTAGAGATAGTTCTAAAAGTTCACATTACTTCTCTATCACACAGAGTGTAAAAAGTGAAAACTTATGCAACACTTCAGGTTGAGAGAAAGACAGTGATAGCTTAGTTATCATTAAAGACCCTCAAAATCCAAATAGAATCTTCTCTTAATAAAGTATGAAAAAAAAACAAATTAAATAAAAAGCATATTTCCTTTTGCATCACGAGATCTTTTTTGTTTCTTTACATTTTACATGCCTATATATATTATCGGAATACTCAAAGTCTTTCATGATCTTGACATTATCAAGACAAAACACTTTTGTCTCTACGAGGAACCACTATAAGGTTAACAAATATCGAATATTCCTATAAATCTTGGATATATAAGAAGATCCAAGTAAGTTTCTTCAAGTATATAGAGCTCTCTATGATTTCTTATTTCAAAAATCGTATATATAATGGTTGATATGATCATAAATACTGACTTTCGTCCACAATTCTTGGTTATAATTAGTCAAAATATATTTCATATGTCACTTGTTTTCTGAGAAACTATTTTACCTTATCTGACGTAAGGACTATTTTTATATGTTGTTTACTATTTTTTTTTCTCCTATTAAAATAGCTTTTTGATCAACTTTCTCATTGTGAAATTGATGAAGTATGTACTTTAATCATAATTGTTTTTCTACATAGTCTTACTTGAATACTTAATTTCACGTTAACTCCATGCAAATTTTATTATGTACCGATGATAATAGTATGTGTTACAAATTGCTACATTGTAGAAGTTAAAAAGATCAAATGGAAAGTCTTTCACACATTCCTCCCGGTTATCGATTCCATCCGACCGATGAAGAACTCGTCGACTATTATCTCAAGAAGAAAGTTGCATTCCCGGGAATGCAAGTTGATGTTATCAAAGATGTTGATCTCTACAAAATCGAGCCATGGGACATTCAAGGTATGTTTTATTTCCAACATTATACTATGTCGTTGTTAAATTCAAACTCAAGTGCTGCGTTAGATTCTACATTTGGATCACTAGTCCACTTTTTTCAAATCTAGATATTTAATATAATATTTAAGTATCTGACCGACTAACTTTCATACGTATGATCAGTTGGGTTCATACAGTTCAAATGCTTTTGTTTCGAAATTAGTTGGTCATGAATAGACTGCTTCGTGTTTTATATCGAGTAGATAATCTAATTTTTTTGTGTGTTTTGAATATATAGAGTTATGTGGAAGAGGGACAGGAGAAGAGAGGGAATGGTATTTCTTTAGCCATAAGGACAAGAAGTATCCAACAGGGACACGAACCAACAGAGCAACGGGATCGGGATTTTGGAAAGCAACAGGTCGAGACAAGGCCATATACTCGAAGCAAGAGCTTGTCGGAATGAGAAAGACTCTTGTGTTTTACAAAGGTCGGGCCCCAAATGGTCAGAAATCCGATTGGATAATGCACGAGTACCGTCTTGAGACCGATGAAAATGGACCACCTCATGAAGAAGGATGGGTCGTATGTCGTGCTTTCAAGAAGAAACTAGCGACAGTGAATTATGGCAATCCAAGAACAATGATGGGTTCTTCATCAGGACAAGACTCTAATTGGTTTACGCACCAAATGGAAGTGGCTAATGGTAATTACTATCATCTTCCTGATCTAGAGAGTCCAAGAATGTTTCAAGGCTCATCATCATCTTCATTATCATCATTACATCATAATGATAATGACCCTTATGGTGTCGTATTAAGCACTATTAAGGCAACACCACCACCTACATTACTGCAACGAGATGATGATGGAGATCATTGTCATGTTATTGCCAATAATGATGATGATCATATGATCATGATGGACTCAAGTAATGTTGATCATCATCATCAATCAGGATATCTAGTTAATGATGATCATAATGATGGAGTGATGGATTGGCAAACTCTTGATAAGTTTGTTGCTTCTCAGCTGATCATGAGCCAAGAAGAGGAAGAGATTAACAAAGATCCGTCAGAGAATTCTTCGAATGAAACATTTCATCATCTCTCTGATGAACAAGCAACAATGGTTTCGATGAATGCCTCTTCCTCTTCTTCTCCATGTTCTTTCTACTCCTGGGCTCAAAATACACACACGTAAGACCATATCCAATCATAACGTGTGCGTAAACCCAAACACCTATATATATATATAATTAATTGATAATCATGCCTATTTCATTACATTATAAATGTCTTAACGATTACTAATTATAAATTTATACGAATTTGTTTATTTATTATGGTGTAACCTTATAGTTTTATAATCTTTTCGAATGATTTTTATGTTGTATACAATAATCAAATCGAGAAACAGGGTAATAACATGTGTCACACACTCACACCTGAGTGTCCAATATGAGTGGAGATAAGCCCAATCAAAACGTAAGCAATTTCACAAAATAGAGTTTGAAACACAAGGCCAAGGGATTACATAAAAACACAAACACACTAAAGAAGATACAAGACACAAGACTTAAGAGATTAGACTAATAAGAGATATCAATCTCTTCTTTAAGCCACTCTCATTTATTTTTGCCTGCGTTATTAGAAACATTCAGAACACTAAGCAAGTCAAAAAGGCTGATTAGTTTTTCACAGTGACGACACAACTAAAACAGCCCTGGAACAACAAACACGCAGTTCCATTATTCTTCTTCTGTTTCAAGCATTTGCACGATCTGAGTCACTCCGTCTGCAATTTCTTTGCTGATCATACTGTCTGGCATATCGAATGTCCTTCTTCTCATCGACAATGATTTCCCCTGCGGTTGCGGGTCTACCACATCCAACATTGCTTCCAATTCATCCACCATTGATCTCTTTGCTTTTCGAACCATTACATCAACTCCCTGATACCAAAACACACACAAGTTCCATCAACTTTACAACAAAGATTCAAATTGGAGAGCAGAACTAAATCTTGCGTCTAATTAACCAGATTGAACCTTAATAACCATAATTACCTCTATGGCATCAACTGTGAGGAGGAGCACAATGATCTTTTCTGAGAACTTTTGACGCTCCTCTGCATCACGGGTAATCAGACGACGGTAGCTGAAGTTGTGGAATGAAGCTCTTAGCTCCTTCAGTTTAGTCTTTGCAATAGCTAGATCACGAAGCGCACGCAATGCTTTAGATCGGTGAATCAAATAAGCTCTAAAGGTCCTCTGGATTATCAAAGCCGCATCCACAGGCGACATTTGCTTGTTCTTCCCCTTCTTGGTCCTAACTGCTCCATGTCTTCTGGCAAACGCCTTTATAACCACACAACCATTATAAGAAAGTAAGAAACAACATAGTAAGTACATCAAGCTTTGGGTAAAGACGACACATCCCACAAAATATCTCACTTAAGTGTTTTGCTATACTCTGGAGTAGACACTGATTATCACCATCCAAGCACGTAAATATATCAACTTTTGAAAACACAAAGCAACCTCAGTTCAAGACCATGCCACTCGCTATCAAAATCAAAATACTATTCTCAACCGAATTCATCACAATAACTGAAGCAGAGTAAAAAAAAAAAAAGAACTTTTAATTTACCTTATTAAGAACAATAGCTCTACGTTCGTCCGACTCATCATCTTCTTCTTCCTCCTCCTCCTCGATCACTACAACACGAGATTTCTCCTTCTTCTTGCTCTTCTTCTCCTTTTTCTCTTTCTTATCGTCATGTTTCTCTTTGTCTCCTCCAGTGGACGCCTTAATGATGTACGTATGGGAAACCTCTCCATTCTCCTTCTCACTCTTTACCTCCGTAGTCCAATTATAACTTTTCTGCTTCTTTGCCTTCTTCTTCTTCTTCTTCTCCGTTTCAGCAGCAGCAATAGCTTTGGCCTTCTTCAAATAAACAAGCTGACGTTCTTCATCTTTCTTCCCTCCTTTAATTTCCGTTGTCCATTTATACTTCCTCTCTCCCGGACCTTCAATCTCTGCTTCCCACTTGTACTTGCTCTCCGTTGGTCCACCCGTCTCCGCCTCCACTTTGTACTTCCTCCCCGGAGGTCCCTGAATCTCCGCCTCCCATCTGTACTTCCTCTCTCCGGAATCCTTAATTTCCTTCGTTAGTTTGTACTTTCGATCACAGTCACGGCTCTTAGGAGTAACCAATCGGTCAAACTTTGATTCCAAATCGGAAACTCGTTCGCATAGATACTTCAGAGGATAATCCGGCTCCAATCTCCGGCGAATCAGCTGGTACTTGCAAGGAGATTTCTCAATCTTAACCAGATCCGTCACAGTTTCGAACAGATCGACTGGGCCAGATGATGGGAAATCGAAAGGAAAACAAAGATTTTGAACATCGTCTTCGTCTTCGTCGATAAACGAAGGAAACCCTAACAACAATGCAGAAGGTTCGACAATGGAAGTTTCTCGGACGACGAGAGGTGAACACGTGTACGGATCAATAAGATCGATTTTACGGAACCAACTCATTGTTTTGGTAAGTGTTTGACTCGGGGACTCGTGAACTCTCAGCAAATCAGCTCACGAGTTAAACAAACAAAACCCCTGTCAGAGGTTTTTTGGTGTCACAGTAATAAAAGCTACTGAAACGAAGAAACAAAAATGATGGCTCACGAATAAACGAGCTTTTGATTTATCAGAAAATGATGATAACAGAAAAAGAAAAAAGGGAAGAAGAAGACAAAGTATTGAGTTTAACGATGGTGAGATTGAAAAAAGAGAAAAGAGGAAGAGCAGTCAAAAACAAGTGGGTCTGAAGGTTGAATTTGACATTTTCAAATCGGATAATCCGGTTATGCATTTTTATATGCTTTTATTATTATTATTAATATAATTTTTTCAAAATAAACTTAGGAAGCTTACCAGAACTTATTAATAGCACCTAAATGCTAGTATTAGATAGTAGATACTATATAGTATTACTAAATTTTTTCATTACTTGCGTGATAATTTTATTTGAAAATTTCATGACGTGGTAAGCAAACCAGTCCGGTTCGATAAATATTGAAGCTAACAGCATGATTGATGAGTGAAAGACGAATTTAACCTTAGAACATGTTAAGTAATATTACGTCGACAAGAGAATCTTTCGGTGGGATTACAACCTGGTAAAAGATGGCACGTGGGGCCTAGTTCTTCCCACGTGAGCCGCACCAGACACACTTACGTTATTTTGACTCAAGTTTCTCACTTAAAGGTCTTTCTAGATCAAACTCCAAAATAAAACATTAATCACATAAAAACCATAACATATTGAAAATTACACTATTATCATTGTTACTTAACTGCTCTCATATTGTCATAATAACAAGTGGTTCAATTCAATTACAATAACAATAAATATCTGTAACCAAAATCAAGTAGGAGTTATAATAATTGCTTCCCCGTTCATTTGATCAGAAATATAACCATATAAACTTACCAAACCAGCAACAAACCCAACTATACCAAAACTAACCAAACCCCTAAACCGCTTTTTCTTGATCTTCTCGGTTTTTCTCTCCGCCGTCTTCTCTAATGATGTATCTTGATGTTCTTCTTGTAACAATTCAACTAACAACCAAACTGAACCGGTCTCATCATCATTGTCAACATTAACACTACCACCACTTTGCAAATTTTGCATATCCAATTCGTTAATCGGACCGGTCAATTCCTTGAAAGAATTTTTAAGTTTGATCAACCTCTTTGCCATGCAACGAAGTTTCAGACTCTTTTCGTCTTCACTGTCTTTAGCCGATGATATCTCCGCTGCTAAAAGTGTCTGCATGAAAATTAACCGGTATTTGATCTCCCGATATGCATTAATATCGTCACCATTACCCGAACCAAATTCTTCTAGTAAACGCTCAAGTTCTTCGAGTTTCTTCTCCAAAATTGTGTTCGATATCGCCTTCGTCTTCATTTTTTTCTTAACCATTTTGTATTTTCTCCCACAACGTTTTAAACAGTGAAAATAACTCCTCGGAGTGGGTGGGGAGTGGGGGCGGTTTACGAGAAACGGCACCGATTCATAGATTTATTAGAGGATTTTCCGAAAAATTTTCCTTAAAATGACAAATTTACCCAACCAGTAGAACCTTCTTGGTGCTCCCGAAGGTTTAGGATTGTTGCCCTTTTTTTCATTTTCCCGCTCCTTTTGCTCCCACATCTCAATGCCCTCGTTTCAAAATTCGAAATAGACTCCAATAATTTTCCGACGAAACAGATTTTTTTTTTTGTGACTTCAGACTTCGTCTCCGCTTCTCTTTCTAAGTTTCAATTTCAGTATTTCATGTACCTTCGATTTTCGATTTCAATTTCGTAATTCGGCTCTATATTCCGCGATTTAGCTTCCCTTCTCACTTTTTTCTTTCCTAGGGTTTTATCGTATTTTCTGTGAGTGGAAATCGGGGGGAAGATGCATATAAAGGAGATATGTTTGGAGGGTTTCAAATCCTACGCAACGAGGACGATTGTATCTGGTTTCGATCCGCATTTCAACGCGATAACGGGTCTGAATGGTTCAGGCAAATCCAACATCCTTGATTCCATCTGTTTCGTTCTGGGTATCACCAATCTTCAGCAGGTTCGAGCTGCTAATCTACAGGAGCTCGTCTATAAGCAAGGACAAGCTGGGATTACCAAAGCAACTGTGTCGGTTACATTTGACAATTCCGAGAGAAACAGGAGCCCTCTCGGCTACGAAGAACATCCCGAAATAACTGTCACTAGACAAGTAGGTTCTTGTTTCTCGTTCGTTCTGTTCATCTTTTCAATAGCTTTGAAGTAGATAGATAGCTTTCATTATCCTCGGAGATTACTGATGCACCGAGATACCAATTCATGGTTTGTCACAAGTTTAGACCTTTTATGGGATTGTGATTCTCTAGGCTGAATGTCTTATGTGTTTAGGATTACATGTGTGCATTATGGAATTAGCAAAATACGTGATGGATTCTAATGAAGCTAGGGCTTGTTAATTTTAAGTTTTTAAATAATGCTACAAAGCTATGGTGAAATGGCTCTTTTTATATGCTCACTGTGATATTTTCTTTTGTATCCTTTTGGTTTCAAAGATTGTGGTTGGTGGTCGAAACAAGTATTTGATAAATGGGAAGCTTGCACAACCAAGTCAAGTCCAGAATCTATTTCACTCCGTGCAGCTTAATGTCAACAATCCACACTTTCTCATCATGCAAGGGCGTATCACTAAAGTACTAAACATGAAACCTCCGGAGATCTTATCCATGCTTGAAGAAGCTGCTGGAACAAGAATGTATGAAAACAAAAAAGAGGCTGCACTGAAAACACTTGAAAAAAAGCAAACCAAGGTTGATGAGATAGATAAGCTCCTCGATCATGAAATATTGCCTGCTTTAGAGAAGTTAAGGAAAGAAAAATCACAGTACATGCAGTGGGCTAACGGTAATGCAGAACTAGATCGACTAAGGAGATTCTGTATTGCCTTTGAGTATGTTCAAGCAGAGAAGATTAGAGACAATGCTGTTCATGGAGTTGAAGAAATGAAGGCGAAACTCACCAATATTGACGAGGAAACGGAAAAGACACAGGAGGAAGTGCAGGAGATTGAGAAGCGAATTAAAGCTCTGACTCAGGCAAAGGAAGCCAGCATGGGGGGAGAAGTAAAGACTCTTTCAGAAAAAGTGGATTCACTGTCTCAAGAAATGACACGTGAGTCGTCTAAACTGAATAATAAGGAGGACACCCTTCTGGGTGAAAAAGAGAATGCTGAAAAGGTTAGAGACATGACTAAATTGTTTTCTATTGTCATAACTCTTATTATGTATCAGCAATTTTTGACGTCTCTAACTTCTGACTTGGTGTTGCTAGATTATTCACAATATAGAAGAATTCAAGAAATCTGTAAAAGAGAGAGCCGCTGCTGTGAAGAAGTCTGAGGAAGGAGCGGCAGACCTAAAACGAAGAGTACAAGAACTCTCCACCACACTGGAAGAGTGTGAAAAGGAACACCAGGTAGTACAATCACTAAAGAACATTTGTTATTTCTTTCACATGTTTTCATTTCTTTAATGTTAATTGGACTGTAATTATTAGGGTGTACTAGCTGGCAAGAATAGTGGTGATGAAGAGAAATGCCTAGAAGATCAACTACGGGATGCAAAGATTGCTGTTGGAGCAGCGGGAACAGAGTTGCAACAGCTGAAAACTAAAATAGGACATTGCAAAAAGGAGCTAAAGGAGAGAAAGTCACAGTTAATGTCAAAACGCGAAGAAGCCATTGAGGTGGAAAATGAACTTGGTGCTAGGAAAAATGATGTGGATCGTGTAAAAAAGGCACTTGAATCTGTTCCCTATAAAGAGGGTCAAATGGAAGCCTTGGAAAAGGTTTGCACGGTCACTTTAAACGAATTTGACTATTTCTACTTAGAGTATACATCTCTGACTGAACTTTTTTGTAGGACCGCGGATCCGAACTGGAAGTTGTGCAAAGGTTGGAAGATAAAGTGCGTGGTTTATCAGCTCAATTAGCCAATGTTCAGTTTACATACCGAGATCCTGTGAGGAACTTTGACCGATCTAAGGTGAAAGGTGTGGTCGCAAAACTAATAAAAGTAAAAGATAGGTCCTCAATGACAGCATTGGAGGTAGACATATCCTATCATTACACAATATACTTTGTTGAATTTCAATTCAATAAAGTCACTTTGCTTCAATCTATCAGGTAACTGCGGGTGGGAAGTTGTATAATGTTGTTGTAGACTCAGAAGATACTGGTAAACAGCTCCTTCAAAATGGTGCTCTTCGGAGAAGAGTAACAATTATCCCTCTAAACAAAATCCAATCTTATGTTATTCAGCCTAGAGTGCAGCAAGCAACTGCTAGATTGGTATATGGATCTTTTGTTTGGTATTTTTTAGAACTTATTTTTTTGTTTTCATTTTCTTTGATAATTTTCTATTATATGTTCAGGTTGGAAAGGATAATGCAGAACTGGCACTCTCTTTAGTCGGTTATAGTGACGAATTAAAGGTATCCACCTGCATATGGTAGGAAGAATCTGATATATAATCCTCTGTTTTTGTTTTATTTTCAAGAACACATTATCCTCGATAGCTGATAATTTTCCTCTCATGCCTGAATTTTGAGTGTTGATTTCAAGTTCAAGTTTATAGTTGTGTGAATCATGGTGTTTTTGCAGAATGCCATGGAGTACGTTTTTGGCTCCACTTTTGTTTGCAAAACTACTGAGGCAGCAAAGGAAGTAAGTCTTTCATTAAAATTTAGTATTATATATGGGCAGTGGCTTCTGCTTTTCTTTACTATTAGATGTTTTCAACTTATATCTGACTTCATACGAGGAATATTTTGTGTGTACATGTATTTGAGTTTTAAAGCTTATTTTAAAGTAACTCGTGAGGGATCACATTGATAATCTATCAAAAACTTCTTTTGTTACGTTCAACATCTATCTTCATTTTTATTCGCACGGGCTTTGCTACTATTTGATGTTTTTGCTTCTAGAGCTCAGTCTTTGATGTTCCCTTTACTGTTTCTACCGCAGGTTGCTTTTAATCGGGATATTCGGACTCCAAGTGTCACACTTGAAGGTGATATTTTTCAGCCAAGTGGTCTTCTTACTGGTGGGAGTCGCAAGTATGTCTTTCTTCTTGGGCGCTTAGATCTTTAGTGAGAGTCATTTCCTTGATATTTTTATGTGGTTCAGAAATGCCTGGAACTCAAGGATAATGTTCATATTTATTCCTTTGCCTTAGGGGTGGAGGTGATCTCCTCAGGCAACTTCATGATCTGGCAGAAGCCGAATCAAAATTACAAGGACACCAAAAAAGGTTGGCCGACATTGAAGCGCAGGTAAATCCCTTATGCTATTATTTTGCGAACTAGATTTACTTTGGAACTCTACAGGTGTGCTTGGCATATAATAAGACGTTGAATGAGGCAGGAGCGTAGTAATGCTCTCTGATTGCTTTCTTTAGACACCTGTCACAATGATAAATTCCTTGCAGTATTTTAAGCTTTAACTGCTGGTCTATCTTGACATAACAGATCAAAGAACTTCAGCCTCTTCAAAAGAAATTTGCAGACGTTAATGCACAGTTGGAGCTAAAGACGTATGACTTGTCCTTATTTCTGAAGAGGGCTGAACAGAATGAGCATCACAAGGTTCATATCTCCATCTTCCATATATATCTTTCCAGCTAAAGTGTCAATTTCGTTGCTTTTTTCATGGTACATGAAACACATGCATTTATACTTTCCATCCCGTTTACATTTTATATATATAGCTTGGTGAAGCAGTAAAAAAACTGGAAGTAGAGCTGGAAGAAGCAAGATCCCAGATCGAAGAGAAAGAACTTGCTTACAAAAACTGTGTTGATGCTGTTTCCACACTAGAGAAATCCATCAAAGACCATGACAAAAACAGAGAGGGAAGACTCCAGGGCTTGGAAAAAAAAATTAAGACCATTAAAGCTCAAATGCAGGCAGCTTCCAAAGAGTTAAAGGTATTCTAGATCTTTCATTCAAATACTTACATGCCATTGAATGTCTTGAGTCCATTTTTCTTCCTTTCATAGAGTCATGAAAATGAAAAGGAGAAGCTTGTGATGGAGGAAGAAGCGATGGTTCAAGAACAGACGTCCTTGGAGAGCCAGTTACTTTCACTGAAAACCCAAATTAACACTCTGACCTCGGAAGTAGATGAGCAGCGCGCCAAGGTGACTGCAGATTTGCTACTCTTGGTGAAATTCGTTCAAAATGGAGAAATATGTCATGTTATAATGTGATTCCTGTGCAGGTTGAGGCCTTACAGAAGATTCATGATGAGTCTCTTGCCAAGCTCAAGTTGATACATGCAAAAATGAAAGAGTGTGATACACAGATAAGTAATCTTGCCACTGACCAGGAAAATTGTCTGCAGAAAGTTAGTGACATGAAGCTTGAGAGAAAGAAATTGGAAAATGAGGTACTTTTTCTTGTTGGTTAGGACTTCAGCAAAGAACATAAATTTCTGAAATCTTTGCATGTCAAGGAATATACTTTTCATCAGAACTTTTACTTCCAATCTATTTATAGGTAGTCAGGATGGAGACGGATCACAAGGATTGTTCAGTGAAGGTAGACAAACTTGTTGAGAAGCATACATGGATAGCATCTGAAAAGCAACTTTTTGGAAAAGGAGGGACAGATTATGATTTTGAATCTTGTGATCCGTATGTAGCCAGAGAAAAACTTGAAAAGCTCCAGTCAGATCAGTCAAGGTATGTGTATGAGGAATTAAATTGATCATTGAATAATTTGTATTATCTTCTCATTCTTGGAGTGCAATATCAATATAACATGCATTCTTCTTTTTCCTTTCCTGGTTATTCATTTACCTCATAAAGTTTGGAAAAAAGGGTGAACAAGAAGGTGATGGCAATGTTTGAAAAAGCAGAAGATGAATACAATGCTTTGATCTCGAAGAAAAATACTATCGAGGTCAGTTACAGGTTGCAAATGGTCTTTAAAATGTGATTCACTAAATTTGTGTGCCCTCACTAATGTAGTTTTCTCTTTTTTTGTTCTCCCCTAGAATGACAAGTCGAAAATAACGAAAGTGATAGAGGAGCTTGATGAGAAGAAAAAAGAAACCCTGAAAGTTACGTGGGTTAAAGTTAACCAGTGAGTGGTGCCTTCTTTGCTCCAACAATGAGTTTGTTGTGTTTCTTCTTTATTGTTTCTGTTCTGAAGCTCATGATCTGAATCATTTTCCTCCATATTTGAATGAATTTATGATACTAACCTTTGTTAAATCCTTGTGTTGTAGGGATTTCGGATCAATCTTTTCAACTCTACTACCTGGTACCATGGCAAAACTAGAACCTCCTGAAGGCGGTAGCTTCCTTGATGGTCTGGAGGTGCGTGTTGCCTTTGGAAAAGTTTGGAAACAGTCTTTGTCAGAACTCAGTGGAGGGCAAAGATCTCTTCTTGCACTATCGTTAATCTTGGCGTTACTTCTCTTCAAGCCTGCGCCTCTCTATATATTAGATGAGGTACATTCACTTTCAGGCGTGTGGTTATATATCTGATGTCTGATGTGAAACACTGATCTTGCATATTAATAATCCGTAAGTGAGAGAGAAATAAATAGCTCATGATCACTTTTGATTTAACCAGGTTGATGCAGCTCTTGATCTCAGTCACACACAGAACATAGGAAGAATGATAAAAGCTCATTTCCCTCACTCGCAGGTCTAAATCTCTATCTTCAAGCCTTAATTACTCTTATGTTGTATTTCTTAAAATCCTGGTTTGATCTTAAGAGCCATCGCTGTTTGCTTCTTAACAGTTCATCGTGGTTTCACTTAAAGAAGGAATGTTCAACAACGCCAATGTTCTTTTCCGGACAAAGTTCGTTGATGGAGTCTCAACAGTACAAAGGACAGTAGCAAAGCAGACCAAGTGAAATGCTGATACCTAATGAGATCTCCATTCAGAATTTTATAGCTTAAGTTTTAATATTGTATGTCTATATATGTTTTAAGGTCAAAATTACATATTGTTAGTATGTAATGCCCGCTTTGATTGCTTCCGATCCATTGATGTAAAAGAACTCCCATCCATCATTTTCGGTAAAGAATTTTCGTTGAACAAATGGTCCCAACTCACTTCATAGTCCATACACTTGCTACGATCCTCTAGTGTTACTATTACTAAAGCGCTCTTATAAACCGATTGATTTGATATAATAAAATTGGTTTAGTGTAAAATCAGATTGTACCCTGAAAATGGAGGGAGGAATGGAATCATGGTTTCTAGGCCTCAATGTCAAGCCGCAAGGAATAGAGCTTTGAGGTGGATTGAGAAGGAGTATGACGAACCATTTGCTAGGCTTAGAGATTATGCTGCTGAGATTTTAGACTCAAATACGAATTCTAGTGTTGAGATTGATACTTTTGTAAATGAGTCTGGGCAGGATGTGAACACTCAAGTTTCATGCTCAATTCTGTTTTTTCTATGCTAAGTACTTGTTTGTCCGATGGTAGCAGACACAAAGGTATTGCTTGATTGGATGGAAACTTAAACAAAGGTTTCAAGAGTGCAAAACCTAATTTCCAGGAAAATGATATTAAGTAGTGCTAAATCTTGATGAGAATTTGTCTGGGTGTGGATCTAAAGGAAAATTTAATGTACTTGATCTGTGGTTCGGTTTCATAAAGGTTTTAGTTTTGCTTTCTTACTTTTTATCTGCTATAGATTTTGATGCAGTAGATTTTATCTTAGGTCTTGTCTGGTTTTAAAAAGAGAGATTTGTTGGATTTTAGTTTTTCGCTAAACCTATTCAATAAATTGATATCAATATCCATTTATGACAGGTTTTCTTCGGTAAGGTGATGGTTTGGAACTGGAACTTAAGCAACAGTGAAGCCAAAGGCAATAAGACAATAGTGCTTGCTGATTCCATTTCAGTATAAAGGACGATCCCTTCCGGAGCTGAAGCAGAGTCATTTATATATATATGTTGCTTCTTCTTTTGTATTATCCTCTCTATATAATTCAAGTGAAAAGACATACTTTTGTAAAGATTCCCTGCTCTCTCAAGTGCCAGCTTATAGATTTTTGGATCTGGTTTATCTATATCTTCCATTCCCGAAATACACCAAAATCCAACTTCAACTCGAGCTTCTCTGTACTGGCCAAGACCAACAGAAGTAACGAAATCGATTAGAAATGAGAGAAGAGAAGAGAAGAGAGAAAGAGAAGTTGTCCAACAGAGAAATAGATATTTTCAATTAGGATTTCAATTTGGGCAAAACGTCAGATATTTGTAATTTTGGGGCAAAATACTAACAACATTAAGTTAGAATAACTACATTTGCTGGGTTTAAAGTTCTGTTAAGTTTGACTAACATTGGTTTTAAATTGGTCAAATCAAACCAAAACTTATAATTATTTTGGAAAGAGAAAAAATTCGAATTTAATTAGGCCAAAACGAACAAGTTCGATAATATTGTGACGGTTTTCTCAATGTTATATTGATGAAGTAGTTCAATATAATATTCAACAAGAATTTAATTAGATTAAAATTCATAATAAAATTTTAAAAATTAAAGTAATAAAAATGATAATTTTTTTTGTGCCCATGAAGGCATATTTTATTAATTGAAATTATGGGTCACAAATATTACAAACACCCTTAGAATATATGGGCCAAAAACATTAAGTTCATCTGATCCATATTCTAGAGCATTCTAATTTTGCATCTGTTGAAAACGCCACCGATCGCCGTTCCGTCATGCAGCCACCGAACTAAAGGAGAGTCACCGAAAAACTCCGCATCCATCTAGCAATCTTCAAGCATCTTGTTTGATTTCTTCATAGTTCCCGGAAGAGACAACCAACGAAGCTCATCCATGAAAGCTTATAGATCTTCCTCACCGAGAGTCATTACCTCCAATAGGCACCAACGCTGTCGAGGTCCACTCTATCTACCCACTGAAGATGATTTTGCTCTCCACGCTTAGGTCATCGGAAGAGGAGAAGATATGAGCCACCGTCGAAAGTGAAGTTGAACCACATGACTGTGGAGTTTGAAAAACAAAACAAAACTGATCGGAGACTCTAACTCCGATTTTATTGAGAACATAAGGTAAACAAAAAGGACACAAACCAATCCAGAGTCTAATCTTAAAACTAGACTAGAACTTGAATTCAAAAATCAAAATTTATATAAGAATAGACACAATAAACAAAATGGAGAAACAAAACTTGTTACCGGAGATTAACCCGGAGAGTAACCGGCTAAACAGAAAAATTACTCTCATTCAGCATACAAAATAATGAAAGCCCTCTCTGAAAGGTGTGTCATTGAAGAAGAGAGTAGCTGGAGTATATCCTCGCCGGTAGAGAGAGAATTACTCTCTTCTTTAGAGAGAGATTCAATATATTTTTCTTATATAAAAGTAATAATTTAATATATTTAGTAATTAACAAAAATGTATATTTATTAAAATAATTTAAAAGATATTAACAATTTTACTTGTAAAAATAAAAAATGTGTTAATTAAAAATATTATAATGTCCCCTTTCGTTCAAAATTGAATTACGTTGACAAAATAAACAAAAAAAATATTGAAAATGATTTCAAGAATCTAATTATTGAAATTATGAACACAAAATATAAAGATTTTCAAAAGTTATTTTGTTGAAATTCTAAATTTATTAATCAATAAAAAGAGGGGTTAGTTACATGTATGCAAAGAAGAACCAATAAAAGCCAATAGTGAATTAGTCAATGGACTATAGTCTTTTAACATCAAACCATGATGGTGTCTCAGGGAGGAGATTCAGTTTTACCTGATTATGCTTTCTAGCTTGTGAGGGCACTTGTATCTCAGGAGGAGATTCGATATGGTTCACCTTGTCTATAACGTGTATGAGAGGAGGTAGATGAGCCAACCTAACCGGGAACTCGTTGATTTCGGTCCCGCCATACATAGTAGATGGTTATTTGGATAACCATCTTGAGCAAGACCAGATCAAGATGCAGGGAGTGAAACTGCGTAATAGATAATAGCGTATCAAACCAGTTAGGTGTGATATGATTGGTGACTAACCCACTAGCAAGAGGCATTCATATAATAAAACTAAACAGACAAGCAAAGAAGAGATGATCACGAGATTCATCCCATTCTTCACAGAAAACTCAGCATTGGTTTTGACCCCAAGAACACATTCTTATACCAGTGGACAATTTGTCACGTATAGCCATCCATGTAATAAAAGAAAACTGTGTTACATGTATTGGGAACCATACAATCTTACTCTAGGTTGCTTTCGTCCCCTTAATACGAATTTGCTCCCACGTCTACTTAGAGGAGAAAACAGGCTTGGAAGTAGTGAGGGAGTGTCTCCAAAGGTATATATCTTTCCCTAAGGAACAATTTGGTGGAGACTCTATGTTTAGCTGTACGAGAAGAGCTTCATAGCATCGGTTTGCAGCAGACCGGAAACACCAAATAGAGGCTGAATATGCATCAGCCACACGAGCATTCCTCTGCAGACCAAAATACCGTGTACCACTAGCTCCAGTAATGTCCATTATTTTCTTGCAGCAGACCAGTCATCGAACCAGAAAAATGCATATGTACCTGATTGGATTTTGACCTTAAAGAACTGTGAAGCCTCAGTTTGGGGTTTGAGTAGCTTTCGCCAAACCCAAGAGCCCATTCCACTCTCTTTAGCATCCCAGAATGATTTATAGCAGAGGAGACTATTCTCCAAATGAGATGAAAGGCAAATACCCGAGAGGAGTCACGAAGTAAACGTATACCCAACCCTCCTTCATCTCTAGGGAGACAAACCTCTGACCAGTTGACCTTTGCCCGATGAGAATCTGTAAGTGTAAGAGACCACAAGAAACAAGAACAAACCCTTTCTATTTCGGAGAGACACTTGCTTGATAATTGAAAAGTCGAGCACCAAAAATTTGAGGTACTAGATATAACCGAGCGAATAAGTTCTAACCTTCCCGCGTATGAGAGGCACTTGGAGGCCCATGAGGACATACAAGATTTTGATCTTAGCAATGAGCGACTCATAATCAGTGCATGTCATAGACTTAGTAGTCAATGGCAATCCAAGGTACCGGATATGTAAGAAATCACACAATAAACTAACATCGTTAGCGGCAGCTTGTAGAGTTGAGCGGTCTTGACCTGCTATAAATATAGAAGACTTTGCAATGTTGATGAAAAGACCAGACATCATCTTAAACTCTTTTAAAACCGCAAGAATACCACGCAAAGAGTGCAAAGAACCATCCACGAAGACAAGAATGTCATCAACAAAGCTTAAGTGGTCAAACCAACATCCCTACATAAAGGATGGTACCCAAATCTCCCTTTAGCAGCAGCCAAATTCAGCATATTAGAGAGCATATTATTTAAGATAATGTAAAGGTATGGCGAGAGGAAGCAGCCCTGTTGAATACCTCGAGAGCTGGAAAAAACCTTCTAAATCACCATTAACCATAACCAAAAACTTGGTTGTAGAAATACAAGCATATATCCACTATAAAAACTGCTCCGGTAGACCCATTACTTTGAGAACCTAAGTAATAAAGCACCAATGTACTGTATCAAAAGCCTTTAGTTTGGTAGCAAGCAACACATTTTCAAACAAGAGTCGATTTTTAACAAAGACACTTTGATTAAATTCAATAGCATTCGATAATATAGACTTCAAGCGGTTATTTAGGATTTTAGAAATCACCTTATATATAAGATTAAGACATGCTATTGGACAATAATCCCGCATAATAGAGGCATCAGAGCGTTTAGGAACCAATGCTAGAGCTGTGGCATTTATACCCGATGCGAGGAAACCGAACATAAAGAAAGATTGTAAAGCAACAATGAAGTCTTGACCAATAACTAACCATGCAACTTTAAATAATTTAACCGGAAATCCATCAGGGGCTAGAGTCTTATTCAAAGGTATGGAGAAGACACTTGGACAATCTCAACTGAGTCAGATTAAGATAAGAGGCTTCAGTGTACCTAAAATCAACAAGATCCGAAAGAGTTGACAACAAGGTCGACTGCAAATTATTTGAATCATGTTGCAAAAAATTGGTAAAGTAAGAGACAACCTCAAACTTGATATCGCTCAAATATGAAAGCACCACACCTGAACATATGGTAAGCTGTTTGATGGCATTTCATGAAGCACGTGACTGAGCAACCCAGTGGAAAAGTCGTATTCTGATCACCTGATTCCAACCATCTAATTCGATATTTCTAATGTTGAAACTGTTCCAATATGAGCAAGATGGCACCATCATGGAAGCCTCTACAACAACATGAAAAGAATCCGCATCTGTTCTGAGTAGTGCTTGGTTCTAAGCATTACAAAGGTGCTCATATGCTTCTTTGGTACAGTTTGGTAGATTACAGTAATGTGTGCGGTTCAGTTCTTTTAATAGTGGCTTTAACGACTTGAGTTTTTTGTGAAAAATATAGAGTGTAAAATGAGAGTGGAAAAGAGGAGGCGAGGTGTACCAAGTCTCACTAATCCTTGGTAAGAACTTCTCTTAGTCCGATAAATAGTTGAAGAAACAGAAAGGCCCATGAGAGTTTGACTGTATAAATGAGGTGCGGATAACACATCGAAGGTGATCGAAACACCACCAATCTCAAAAGTGGCAAGAGAATGTAGAAAGGCTGACAACCAAGCACCATTAACTAAAGCTTGATCAAGTTTTTCCCAAAAGGTTCATGCTCCCTTTTGTTCCACCATGTAAACATTGGCCCTGTATAAGTAAGGTTATAGAGATCACAAAACGGACCATTTCCTGAAAATAAGACATTCTCAGCTGATCAAAATGATATTCGTTAGACCAAGAATGTTCTAAGGAAGAGAAAATTTTGTTGTAGTCACTAACAAATATCCAAGAAACCTATGATGTGAATAAGCTTGATGAAAGTTTTGCAACTCTTTCCAAAGGACCTGCCTGTTAGCAACAAAGTTTGAGGCATAAATTGTTGAAAATATGAACTTAGCATTACATCACACAAGCAATAGAACCACATTCTCCCTAGGCGATGATGATCAAAATTAGTTATAATCAGCCAACCGGGAAGACAAGACTGGGTGATAGATGCACGTTTATTAAGGTGAACCCTTGTTTCCACTAAACAACCAAATAAATGCTTAACTTAGATTACCCATTTATGTAGTGCAGCGTGTTTGCGTGGCTGATTGAACCCATGTATGCTCCAAGCAAAAAACAACATCATTGCTTTCTAGAGGAAGCTTTTTGTAACTGTATTATGGCAAGTAGCAATATTTAGATCCTTTGTACGAGCTGTAGATGGTCGAGACGGTTTGTGCTTCTGATAAAAGTGATCAAATATATGAGAAACGAACTAGAAAATGAATAAACTTGTGTTTAAAGTATCTCATTGTTCAAAAAGTTGAATTAATTTGTGCTTGATTGAATTCCCATAAGAGATTCACTGGGTTGAAAAAAGTAAAAGGGTAGAAATTAGGAATTGGTTTCAGATTTGGGGTGATTTGAATGATCACTTTGGTAGACTACATGTTATGATGGGTAGAATGGATGCTATGACTTGTATGCATACATTTTTTCTGCATTAACATAATTTTGCATAATGATTGGCATTCCAATTTTGAGAGTTAGTCACCAAATAAATTGATAAAGCCGCCTTGCATTCATATTTAGTGCCATTTAGCCTTTTTTCCTTGCTAATTGAGGTTGATATATTGTCCATGAGTGAGAATACACTTTGGTTCTATGCTAAGTTAATTGAAAATTGGTTGAAATGAGGGTTTGTGGAATCTTGTGAGTACTTGTTGTTTGTAATTGAATTGCAAAGCATAGACGAGTTAGAGTTCATTAAGAATAGTGCTTTTGACAAGATGTAGTTACTCTTTTGGATTGTTGAGCTAATTATTGCCGAGTTCTTAAGGGTTTGAGTTCGCAGTCACAACCTCTTCTTCGGCTTGTAGTGTGTTTGCTTGAGGACAAGCAAAAGGCAAGCCCGAGGGAGTTGATATTCATCATATTTACATATAAATTCATACATATTTTGATCCTTTTTCATCACTTAGAAGTCACATTCATGTATTTTAGTATAAGTTTTCTTTTGTTTTTACATTTTAGAGTTTATAAAGATCGAGTTGCATATTTTTTCGTTTTTGAGTCTTTTAGGTGGATACTAAGTCTTGGAGGTGTGGAAGCTAAGGAACGAATTGTACAAGCAAGGAAGCATCAAGGAGTGAAAAGGAGAGTTCCAAGAAGAGCTCTTGGGCATATGCTCGAGAGTTATGTTCGAGAGAATGTGAGACGTTGAAATTCTTGGGCATATGCTCTAGAAAAATGCTCGAGAAATGAGGTAGAAAGTTCAAAGATGAAATTCTCGAACATTTGGTTGAGAATTATGCTAGATATTTGATACAACGAGTTTTAACCCTATATCTTACTACAAGTGCACATCAAACGTAATAGTAGGGGTCGAATTCCACAGAGAACCAAGTTACACTTTTAACTCCTATCAAA